>CAMOHE010049631.1:0-107160 GCA_946598075.1 Artocarpus hirsutus | reverse complement strand
CTTGTTTCTTGTTTGTCCATGCTCTCTTGTTTTTTTGGCTGAATCGTCCGTACAATGTTTTAGAATAGAATGAAATATCTTCTCCCATGTATTATATATATAGGTGTTAGCTTTCAGCCAAAAAAAAAAAAAAAGGCTTCATGTTAAAGGGCTAAATAAGAAAAACTTCTGCGAATTTCAGGCAAAGGAAAAATACGTATAGATAAAATTTGATGTGCGAACGGTCATAAGGAGTCAAGATTTTATTTTTGCTTTATTAGCTAACTACTAAAATAAAATAAGAAGTACGCGAGATAATTTAGTGCACTAGAGAAAAAAAAAATTTAGAAAACTTCATATATATAAACAGTATAAAGTTAAATATAAAATAAAAATGAGTCATAGTATAAAACTCTTATATCTTATAGTGTTTTAAATTAAAATAATTAAAACTAACGATTTAATCTAAGGATGTCAAATACTATGTAAATTATCCATTACAAAGTCAATTAAGCGGCAATGGTGGTTTAATATTGCGATACACAAAAGTTGAATTGATGCTTCTTTTTCCCTTTAATGAGCAGAGTTGATGTCCTTTTTCTGTTGCAGGCTTAACTCCCCCTCATTCTCATCAGGATTCAAAGTTCAAACCAAAAGGATTTAGAAAAGACAAAAAGAAGAAGAATAATAAAAACAAAATTGAAAAAAATAAAAAGGTATATAATCTGTGCGTTGCTTCTTAAATAAAAAGCAAAAACTGGCAAGCCAATCTTTGAATCTTCAATAGCTAGATTGTGGTCGTTCAAGCATTACACACCCAAATTCTTATTTTAATTATTTTGCTCGATCAAAACTCCTGCAACACGTAAACATATTGTATAATAGATTTCCTTCCTTCTGATTTTTTTTTTTTTTTTGGGTTATACTATACACGCCATGAAATGATAGCCACAATTATAACTCAAAAAAGTTACATAGGATGCCCTCATATCACACTACTTATAAAAATTTTTCTATCATTTTTAACTTTCTAAAATTGACTCTTTTCTTTTTTTATTTTTAAAGATTACTAATTACACGTTTATTATTTTACCTATTATAATTATCTCTCAAAAACCAAAAACCCTATTTTTTTTTCTATTTGTTTCTCTCTCCCCTCTCTCTCTCCCTCCCATCCTCTCTCTTCTCCCCATCCTATCTTTCTCCTTTCTCTCCACCTCTGCCGGTCTCGCGAGTTTGATCACGCATCACATTTGAAACATCGTCGTTCGCTCCTCCTCTGGTTCTTCTCTCTCTCCTCTGTTGTCGATACTGACGATCTTGTGTAGATTTGACGGTTGAAAAATCACTGTTCAAGATTGGTCAAATTTGATGGTCGAAGCATTCTCACCGTCGCAATCTCACTATCACAAAATGGACCGTGTTGCCATTGTCTCCTCCATGATCTCACTGTTGCGATCTCGCCTAAGCCATCACTGTTATTCGGAAGATCTCGCCCAGATTTGATAGTCAAAGCAATGTCGAGATCGTCAAGATCATTAAGCCTTGAATACCATAATCTCATATGTAGGTTTTTTTTTCATAATTTTTACTTCATTTTTTATAGTGTTTTGTAAATTTGTTGGAAGAGACAGAAGATGACCAACGCTGCCGACGATGAACGGTCAGTCGGAGAAGGAAAGGGTGTAGTTGACGATAGAGAAATAGAAGGCGATGAAGAAGAGGAGTGGGTCCAGTCATGGCAGAGCGATCAAGAGTGCTACTCAGACTTGACATCGACAGAGACTCTAGCAGCTTAGCAGTGGCAAAATTATTCGATTTTAGTTTTGATTTTTTTGTTGTTTGGTTTGAAATTTTTGTATCTGTATCATTATCCTAGTTATTGTTTATTGATTCGTTAGTTGGAAGAGATAGTAGTCAAACAAGATTAGTCTGATGATAACCATTTAAAGATGAAAATATCGCTAATGTTTTTTTTTTATTTGGAGCTTGGCAGGTTCTACGATAGATCTGATGAGTTTCGAGATAGAACTTGTTGGTTTCAGCGAGTTCTTAGACAGAACCTAGTAGGTACTAGGTTCCAAAGTAAAATCTGGCAGGTTTTGGGATAGAACCTGGCGAATTTCATTACGCTTTGGCACTTCACATCAGTGATAGAAGGCGTTAGTATTTCTTTGTTTTAAAGAAAATATATTAAAATCTAGTAGCTTTCACTTCAAAAACCTACCAATTACAATCCAATATTCGCGCCAATGACCGAAGGCGGTTAGCGCTTCTTTGTTTCAAAGAAAAAATGATAGAATTTGGTATGTTCTAAGTTAAAACTTGACATGTTATAATCTAACCCACTGCTCTTGCGACCAGAGGCGAGTTTCATGACAAAATCTAACAAGTTCCATTTTGAGAGAGAGGCTAGTTTGGTCTTTTAAGAAATTCCCAATTTTAAGCAAAGGGACAGTTTTGATAAGTGGTTTGATAGAAGACAAATTTAATAAAGTGGTACATTTGGAGGACATTCTTGTAAGTTGCTCTTATAACTTTGCAAGCCCACATAGTAAGAACTTTTTCAATACAATATTAAATCAGTGTGTTAATGTTGAGTTTTAGAGAAAATCATTTTACACTATAGTGTTAAATTTGATATATACTATTTTTGAGACAAATTTGACACCAAATATGAGATATGTGAGATTTTGACATTTAATTTTTTATTTATTGATTTATCAACTTTTTCATTAAATTGTTATAACACTAGCATTTTCACTTTCTTTTAAAATTAGCTTTAAACTTTCAAAGCTTAATGGTTATTAAAATAATGTAATGTATTGGAGCACAAATAAAAAATAACTATATTATTTAAAAAATTTTAGTACCAAATGTAATATAACGTTAACAATTATATTGGAGATGGTTTAAATCATATCCTATCAAACTATTCCATTGCATGAACATAGGGTGTGTTTGTCATATAGTTTGAACTAATTTGTTGTACCATGTGTAAGTTTTAAATTTTAGTTTATTTTTTACTTTATGTTGTAATATATAAAAGTTTTATATTGTAGTAATTAAAATTATATAGTTAAAATAATATTGTCAAACACTCTCATCGCCTTGCTCTTCCTCACTTGGTTAAAAAATCCTTAATGACTAATAATTCACCAAAATCGGGTTAAGGAATAATGAACCCAATAGCGAATAGTGAAGTGCCAGAAGCATGGACATCAACAAACATCTCTGTCAAAGTTCATTAGCCATGACTTGTATTAAATGTTTGATAACGTCTTAAATGGGATAAGGATGAGAAGAGGAAAAGTAATTCCCTCTCACAAATGCATACTGGCCCATGGGCCCCAACACTCTTTATGGCCAAACCCAAGAAATTCTCCTCCAAAGCTGCACGCTTTTGCGTGTGTTAATTTAAATAAATGATTCCACAAAAAAAAAAAGTGTATATATATAGATATACCAGAGCAAAAACAAATCAAATAAATAAACCAACAAAATAATGAAGGAAATGAAATAATAAATTATTGGGGGAAGGGGAACAAAGACATGTAAGTGGAAAGTGGAAAGTGGAAAGTGGCATAGGGCGTTCTTGGGTGTAGCATTCACATCACCCTTTTTTCAAACGACAAGAGCTGTAAAACAATTACCACGCGACTTTTAGCTCCCCATCCTTCCCTTCCCATCCTTTTGCTCTAATACGTAACTAATGGCTTTGCCTTTTCCCCTTCTTGGTTTTCGTTCTCTAAGAATTATAACTATACTTACTGATCTTCATCTAAGAATTAATCTCTTCTTGTAATCAGCAATGGGTTATTTCTCTTGCAATGCCGAGTCGGCGATCGCCACCTGCGACTCCTACAACTGGCCGGAGCTCAAAAGGAAATCCAAGAACAAAGCCAGTAATTACCATAAGAAGCCCCACAAGATCAGGGAGTTTTCCCACGAAGAGCTCGTCGCCGCCACGAATGGCTTCTCCGCCGACAGCTTCCTCGGCAAGGGAAGCCACGGCAGCGTTTACAAAGCCGTCCTCGACGACCGGAAGCTCGTCGCAGCCGTCAAAAGAACAAAGCTGATCCACAACTGCAAAACGACGACGTCCGCCTTCCACGAGAACGAGATCGAGATACTCTCCCGCGTTCGCCACCCGAGGCTCGTCAACCTGATCGGCTTCTGCGCCGAAGGCGACGGAAACGACAACATGCTCATCGTCGTCGAGTACATGCCCAACGGGTCGTTGTACGACCTGTTGCACTCTGGCTCAAGGCCTCCAGGGTGGACGCGGAGGGTGCGGCTCGGGTTGCAGGTGGCGAAGGCCGTGCACGCGCTCCACGCGTCGAGCCCGCCGGTGATCCACCGGGACATAAAGTCGTCGAATGTTTTGATCGACGAGGACGGGAACGCGAGGCTGGGGGACTTCGGGTTGGCGCTGAGGGGACACGTGGAGGATGTTCGAGTGAAGTGCACGCCACCGGCGGGGACGTTAGGGTACCTCGACCCGGGCTATCTTGCGCCGGGGGATCTGAGCGCAAAGAGTGACGTGTTCAGCTTCGGAATCCTTCTCCTCGAGATCATAAGCGGGAGGAACGCGATCGACGTCAATTACAGCCCGCCTTCCATCGTGGACTGGGCCGGGCCCATCATAAAGAGAGGCGACTACGCCCACATCTGCGATCCCAGAATCAGCCCGCCGCCGGACCGGACCGTGGCCCGCCATCTCGCGGTGCTGGCGGCTAGATGCGTCAGGTCGACGGCGGAGAAGCGGCCGGCGATGAGCGAGGTGGTTGAGTGCTTGAAACTCATCAGCAAACGCGCTTACGCGCCGCCGATGTGGAACAGCATAAGACGGCGCGCTAGATGCGCGGAGATCAATACGGAGCCGCTGCTGAGAGGCCACCGGGAAGCTTGCGATGAAAGAGAAGTGGAAGCCGCGGTCGCGGCGGCGGCGGCGGCTGCTGAGGAGATTAGTCGGCGGAGGAGGAAATTAGTAAGGAGAAGTGTTGAAAAAGGAGGAGTTGGTGAAATGGCGAGGTCAAAGTCAATAGGTTCGTTTGGAGAAATAATGGGTCCTGCGGCGACAGCGGGAGGGAGTGAGCAGCGGAAGAGGGCGTCGGGAGTGGCGGTGAAAATGGCGCCGGCGGTGGTGAGGCTGAGCAAGTCGAGGTCGGTGGGAGTGTCGCGTGGGCTCGGGAAGAGAGCTGGAGGGTTCGTGTTGGAGCTGGAGAGGGACGTGGTCATGTCTCGTTCGGAGTTAGCGGGGGAGCTTGATTTGTCGGAGTTGGTTATTGGTTTGGACCACAAATCTGACGACAAAATTCTCGAGAAACCGTTGGTTTCCCAGTAACAACCACATGTAAGTGAGCATGGCTGGCTTTGTGGTCAAAGATTCAAAAGCATTTTTTTTTACATGTCAATTTTATACTCACGACGGCACATTCAATAGAGCAGAGACGACACACTCCACGTCCGAGGGTAAGACCTGCCATCAAGACTTTTATTTGAACAATATTATAAACAATTGAGAAGGTCCTTTTGATGGCTTGCATTTTGACATTAGCTGCCTACTTCTTAGACTTTCTTTCGAAGAAAAAAGAAAAACCTACTGAGGTAATGCCAAATTAAATTCAAATAAAGTACATAGAATATGGTCAAGCACCATCAAGTGGGAATGCTTTTCTTTTCTTTGACTGAGATATTGTTTAGATATAAAAAGAGTAAAAGGGATCCTGAATATGTTTTGTCGGGTGTAGATTCGTTTTTTCTCTGTAGGTATATTTCTACTGATGTAATTTAAGTATTTATGATTGTTTTCTCTTTATTTTTTTTCCAATTTAAAATTCTTTCCTTCTATCACCCGACACCAAAACTAATGTATCAAAGAATTATGCGTGACATGACACTTTTTTCCTCGTTTTGCTTCTTTTTTTGTCACGCAGGATTGATAACTGTCTCAGGATATTATCGGTTTATAACTAGATACTAAAATTCCTTGCAGTTTTTTTGATTACCTCAAAATCTTAAAAAAAGAAATACTTATCTTCCTAACGGATTATAAATCTATATTAACATGAATAAATAGTTGGTTTTTGTTTTTAAAATCACCAAACTATTCTTAAATAAAAGATAAAAAAATTAAAACTTTAAAAAAATAAGAAAAAAAATAAAAACAAAAACAAACAAAACATCTATTTTAGAGTATGTTACGTCTTTTTGAAATTAAAAAAAAAAAAACTTTAGCATTTTTTTATGTTCTTATGGTTCTTTTATTTTACAATTTGAAGATATTTTTAGTAATTTTTAGATCAAATAGAAGATTAATTAGGAAATTGTATTGAATCTATAGAGATTTTAGAAGTATTGGTTAGAACCAATGTTTTAAACCAATTTTGGTTTAAAAACACTATAGCATATGAGAACTTTATTTTGTAGCAACTGAAAGTTTTGGTTCTAATTCATACTGTCAAACACTATATTAATCTAAAGTATAGATTTGATGAGATAAAAAATTAAAAATAAAATGTTTAAATAAACTTAAAATATGGGATAGAAAAAGGTAAATATATAACCAAAAAAAATCATTTTGGGTGTAACAATGGTCGAGGGCCGATGATCCACAACACAAGTGAGTTCGGGGCTATCTACTGAGTTCCAAAACACTTAATTAATGCCATTGTAGCATGTCTATCTGCATGTCCATCCCCACAATCAGCAAGCCAATATTGGGGATCCCCCAAAATTCCGTTTCTGCAAAGATCTGGTGATTATATATATATATGTATAAACATATATATATATATATAGACTGCAAAGATCCAGTAAATTCGTGGCTAATAAACATTTGTGTACATAGTCAGCAAGTTAAATTTGTTAATTAATTTGTTTAATATGCTCTAAGAGGAAACCGGATGATGGCCCGTATTTACAGGGGTCGGTGTCAAGCAGTGCCAGGGCGGTGGGGTTGAAACCAAAAACATTAAATGCGTGAAAGACATGATCTCGTGGTTCTTTTTGTCGTTTGTGTTGAATTGTATAATTGTAATAATAATTATTCTCTCCTTTTTTCCGATTGATATGGAATTTGGTTTGGTTGATATTCATAGCTGCAAAAGCTGTAGATATTATTGCTCGCGCCACACGGCCATATTGGTTGGTCTGTTGCTTGGGTTGAGAATTTCAGATCCAGACCAGCACCCTCTTTAAGAATGTCTTGCACCAGAGGAGAAGAATTTATGATCACATGTGTTTTCCTGAAATTGGCAGTGCTCCCCTCTCTCGTGCTATAATATATATATATATCATGCATGTGAAAGCTCACAATTAAAAAATAGAATGCTTAAGAAAAATAATAGAATTATTAACATTAATGATGTCTAAACTTTAACGTCTTTTTCACTTTGTCTCATGAATTTTACAATCATTATTTTACTTTATGAACTTTTAAAACTCCTTATTGTACATTCTAAATTTAAAAAATCATCATTTTGTCCCTGAACTTTCAAAGCTCATCATTTTGTCTCCTAAATTTTTGATTTTTAGTCCAAATAGATGGAATTAAGCGCACGTGATTCACATATGGGTCACCTACGAGAGCAAAAATGAAATTTTATCACTCGTAAGTTATGTTTCAACTTTACACTTTCACTTGACGCTTTTTTTTAATCTAAACTCTCGTTTAAGAAGGGTTTGCCTGCATATTTCTTCTTATTTTGAGTGTGCAACTCATTTAATAAGTCAATATTATTCATCAATATCTAAATTTAAATACTAGAGAATGTAAGTTACACATTAAAAATGAGAAGATATCGGCGAACAATATTGAGAAATAATATGCATACAAACCCTTCTTTAATAAGAGCAGATAAAAAAGTTAAATGAGGATGTAAACAAGAAAAAAAACTTGAAAGTGATAAAATCTCATTTATGCCGTTATAGGTGACCCATGTGTAAATCACATAAGCTTAATTTTGTCTATTTAAATAGAAAATAGGAAAATAAGAGATAAAATAATGAGCTTTAAAACAAGAGTAAAATGATAATTTTAAAATTTCAATGAGTAAAGTGAAGAGTTTTAAAATTTCATAAGATAAAATAGCGATTTTTAAAGTTAATGGAGAAAGTGAGGGAGACCATTAAGTTTATGTGCCATTAACGCCAATAATCCAAAAAAATAATAAGAAGAAGGATACCACTTCTTTGAATTTCTCTGGTAATGCTAATTTCCAGATTATGTGATGCACGCTTATTTATTGAGCTTCTTAATTTTGTATGTCCTACCTCTTTTCTGGTAAAAGTTTCGACCTACAAGGGCGAAAAAAAAAAAAAAAAAAAAAAAAAAACAGAAGCAACTTCTCCTAATTGCTCCAAATAGAGCCAAAAAAATGCTTATTTTGTTCATGAATTACGAAAAGCTATATGGCATGGTTTACCATTTATTGCCACAAGGCTTTACCTTATCGTGACATTCAACACTTTCATTACTATTTAATTAATTAATTAATTTAGTTAGTGGTCATCGACACCATCATTACTAGGCCCTTTTTTTTGGGGTCTGCGGACCTTAAGGATAAAAATTTGGGCCTCCATTGTCTTGGATTGCAGTTCATGATCCAAACTGCAAGTGGTTCTCTTTCTCCCTCTCTCTTTTTAAACTTATATAGGGATTATTTTAAAAATTCACAGTTGGTACAATTTTGTTTCAACCGTCAGCTATATATAAAAATGATTTTTCGTTCTATCTATATATATATATATATATATATATTATAATTTTGATGTGATTTAAATCCAATATTGAATAACACACTATCAATTTGAGGCCCTAGAAAAAAAGACCCATTTATTAAGCGTCTTTTTGTTAACGGTTTTTCAGTAAGATTTCTATGATGCTAAACTACCCACACCTACGCTAAGAATTTAAGGGTGTGTGGGCGTTCTCATGCATACATACATACATAAGGTATTCATTTGATTTGGAGGTGGAATATTTGACTGTTAATTAGCAAATTGCCCTTAATATTACGGAGTGTGAAATTATAGTTACATTAATAATATAATTTCGCTTGTATAATCATTTGAATAAAATAATTTCACCATAGAGGCGCCTCAATTGTTTTAGTGAGAACAGGTGTTTTGTCCACTGAGATTTTAAAATTTAACATTGGTACCATAACCGACACTCATACCTAAAATCTCTATTAACTTTTAGTTATATCTTCTTTTAAGTTTTTTTAAAAAAATCAGTTATAGCCCATTTATTTATTTATTTATATATATATATTTTAATCAGGGGTGAAGCTACATACAAACTAGGGTGAGCAATCACCCTCTTGAACCTTTTTTTTTTCTTTTAACATTGTATATAATATTTTATAAAAATTTTATTCCGTCCTTCCTAAAATTATACCCAGCCCCGCTCTCCTCCCTCTTAAAGTTCTATAGCTTCCTTCTTTTAATTTTTTTTGACAACATTAGTATATAATCTATCCCCCTTCACAAATTTTTCTAGTTCCGTCCCTAATTATAATTATTCTAGTTGGATTATGGCTTATCTACTACTATTATTATAGTTGTCATTTAGGATTTTGCCACAATATGCAGTAAAACATATTGCCAGTGTACTATATTGGTTGAGCTTATTATTGTTATCAATTAATTACTCTAACGAAAGTGCTGTTGCAACATACAACATAAGAAAATGTTAGGCTTCGATTTAAGTACAGACCGTCCTTTTTTTTCCCCTCCCTTAAGTGCTCATTAAATTGGCACGCTTGCAACATAACTGGAGTTTCCCAATTCGGGTTGTAGGCTTAGATTGGCAGGCAAAAGTAATGCTGCACCTACCGTTGGATTTAAAACTGAATTCGGGTTGTGGAGCAGTATATATAACTGCAAGTAGTTTCTGTAAGCCCAAGAACATAAACATATATTTTTGTCACGGTTACTGAATACTAGTGGAATTGGGCTCAAGAGTCCGGTATCCGTAGAGGCCTCAGTTTCCATCATAATGAAAAGGGTTAATGAGATAATTAGCCCAATTACGTTTATTGAATCCAAATATGATTCTAATTTATAAAAATTCTACAAATATCTCATAATAATATCATTAAAATTATTTATATATAATTATGTAGGACAAAATGTAATATTATTAAGATAATTACTATATCATTAAGGATATTTTTAAGATATTTTGAATATTGTGTTACATTTTAATTTCATAACAATAATTTAGACACGTATTGTAATTTTTTCTAATGAAAAAAAGGGGTCCATTGCTCTACTAGACCTGAGCCCAAATTCTTAAAGAAAAAGTTAAAAAAAAAAAATTACCATATTGATATGACATTTTGTACTATAGCAATAAAAATTATATTGTATGCATTATAATGATATTAATTTTTTTTATTCTTAAAAGATTTTGAAAAAAATTGTTATATTTCAACTTCAATATCGAGATTTTGCTATATGTCCAAAAAGTCATTGGGCGTTATGAAAGAGGCTCCCAAGATGCTAGCAACAATGTTTGCTAATGGCCCCACCGTCGGGTCCTACCCGTCGATGAGGAGTGCATCATTCCTAGGCGTGTACAAAAACTGTTAAATCGCCTCACCTCGCCTCACCCGCACGAACCGCACCGCACCATGCACCACTATTTTTTTTTTTCAAATTATTAAACCACCAAACGTTTTGAACCGCCCGCCCTGCCACACATAATGAGCGGTTTTAATTTGGGCTTTTCTAAACTACGGTTTATATAACAAAAAACAAAAAAAAAAGAATCCCTTGACTAATTGCAGTTTCAAATTGCTCCATGAATTCATGTTATATATGCAACATGAATTATACAACATAAATCATGATGATGACTGCTTGATGTTGATGATCTTGTTTTAACTTAAAAAAATAGCAAATTGATAAATAATTGTGCTAAAACCATAGTAAAAGCATATAACATATTAGTTTTATGTTTTTCTTTTTTCATTCTTTAAGCATTTCCAAAAAAAGTATAACAGGTCCAAACCACCCAACAACTGCCTGGCACTAAAAACGAGTGATTATGGTTTGGATTTTTTCAAAACCGCCCTCTTACAAATCCACATTATCTGCCCGCCAAGTTGCTAACTTGTTCACCCCCAAGTCTTCCGACCCCACTTAATGTTCTATCAAATAAGATACGTGGAGGCATGGTCCAATGCACTATGTTGAGGCTCTTTTGCAGAAGGCTTGCGAATGTGGGGGGTGCGGGCTTCGTGGCCTCCTCCGGTTCGACCAACTAGTCAGCCTGTCAAGTCTTGGGTGTAGTACTTTAGGTGAGCGAGACTAATGAGTCCGCAAGAGGTGTTCCCAATGTTGGGGATGTCTGGAATGAGTGTGTCAGCAAGGATTTATTGTGGCCCTAGCTAGGTAAGGCTAGACCTGGGTGACCCCGAAGATGGTGTCATCTGAGGACGAAACCCATTGCGATTCTTGCTTCGTGTCATTGAAGCTGCCGACCAAAAAGATCTCTAGTTGAGCCGATGGTAGGAGAAGAATGTAAATAGTTTGTGTAGGTTTTCCCCATCTTAGTGTTGCTGAGAACATGTGCCTTACTAGTTGAGCTAAGTAAGTTGGTAGTGTTCAACAGTCCCTTGGGTGGAGTGAAGAGGATAAATAGGTTTCAAGCTTATTCAGACGAGGTAGTCTTAAAGAGGACCTAGGAAGAGAGAGAAAGCTCAGGGCTGTGCTTCAATGGCGAAAATGGTGATCTAGATTAAAGGTCTTGTTTTAGCTATGTTGGGACGTGTGATTTAAAGCCTTTTTGAGGCGTTAAGGTTTCCGAGGGAGAGAGAGCTTGAAAACCGTTTTTTTGATGAATTTGTCTAGAGTCTATAGTCATTGGTATCTTTTAGCGAGTAAATTTAACGGTCGTTGGTCGTCGTTGGCTAATGGGATTCCCTCTCGATGGCAGTTTCTTAGAGAGAAGAAAAGTGAAAACCATGGCAGTTGTCCTGTGGGAGATTTTGGTGTTTTAATGAGAGAAGTTTATGTGAGTAGTGAAAAATGATGGAGTTTAATGGTTGAGATGTGATGGGAGATCTTACGGCTAGGGAAGTGTGTATTTATTATAGGCAGTAAGAAGAGCTTACCAGAAACTAAAGATCTCCTAGTTTTGTTGAAGGTCTGTCCCTTTAAAGTTCTTGGTTGGAGACGTGCTTTGGCTTGGACCTTGGTGGGAGCCTAAAATGGCAACTCCCAAGAGAGGAAAATCTCCCTCCAAAAGTTTTGAACCAGGTCTGCTATGGAGATTTATGTTGGCAACTCCATCTGACCTGCAAGGAAAGCAACCAAAGTGCAGCATTTTACCTTGCCTTTTTTGTATAAAACTCGAGCCTTAAGGAAATGTTCGTCGTTTGACCTAGCTGGGGAGGAGGAGGAGGTTGTGTTAGCTCTAATAGGAAGTGAGTTGAGTGGTCCAGATTCGACGAGTGCTCTAGTGGCTAATTGGTCCAGGTTGGGTGAGTGCTCCAAGTGGCTGATTGGTCCAAGTTGGCTGATTGATCTAAGTTGGGTGAGTGATCCAAGTGAGTTGATTGGGCCAAGCGTGTTGGTGGAGCTGGACAGGCATTTTCCTATGGGTTAAGCTGAGGTATTTTAATTGGGTTTGTGGTATCACTTTTGATCAATTTTCCTTCATGTCTATTTTATCCTAATTCTTCGTAAACCCAAAACCTTCCAAATGAGGTCTAATTATTCCAAATAAAACATGTCTATTTACGTTCTTTGGCTTTTCAAACCACAGCCAACTTAAAAATCCTTACAATTTGGCTTGGGTTCATATCCCTTACCTCGGGCCATATTGCGGGATAGAGAATGAGCTTCAATCTTATAAAAAATGGGTATCAACACACTCTAAATCAAGGACGAGCAGTGTAAACCATCACATTTAAGGCTGTCAAAGAGGGCCACTCAACATTCGAATCTTTTGACCACTAATCCACTATGGTAATTTATTTACCAATAGGTCACCCTACTTGGTGACAAGTTGCTTGTATATGTAGAATTTTTTCAATTCAAAACATGATTCCGCAAATTGTGCTTACCAACTCATACTATACTAGATGTACTTGCATTTTATTATAATTGCTAGACATCTTTCAGACGTTCTTCTCAACTCATGCTCACACAACCTCTTGATCCAAGTTGAGTGGAAGAGAATGGGGTTGGAGGGTTAAAATTACATCATTGTACAAAAGATTCAAAAAACAAAAATAAAAAGGGCTCTTTACTTTGAACATGCTTGATACACTACAAAAAAAGCTATATTTAATGATATATTATTTACGACATGTAGTTTTTGAATGTCGTTGAAAAGTACATATAACGACATCTCCAACAAAGATGTCATTAATGACATTTGAAACAATAATTAACGACATCTATATAGATGTCATATTAAAGGTCTTCTTTTAACATAATAGTTTAGTGTCGTTAAATTATTTAATGACAAGTAGGAGATGTCGTCAAAACCTTGAAGATTCCATAACACCCCTTATAGATGATATTAGTCAACATGTCGTCTATAAGGGGTGTCGTGGAATCTTCAAAGCTATGATGACATTTCCTACTTGTCGTTAAATAATTTAACGACACTAAACCATTTTTGTTAAAAGGAGACCTTTAATACGGCATCTATATAGATGTTAATTATTGTTTCAAATGTTATTAACGACATGTTTGTTAAAGATGTCGTTGCATGTATTTTTTGACGACATTCAAAAACTACATGTCGTAAATAATATGTCATTAAATGTAATTTTTCTTGTAGTGTAGAGAGTAAATGGTTGAAAAATTAAACAAAATTAATGAAATAGTTGATATGAAAGCTTCATCAAACAAACTGTCTCATATGTCATTGATTAAATATGAAAAAACATGTTGGATTGTTGGAGGGTATCTTCATCACCATAAAAATAAACAGTAACATGCGTTGACTTTAACAACATGCGCTCCACTCACATATGTGGACTTTTTGGTAGTTTTGGCATATATGGTTCCTGATAATCGGTGTTCTTATTACCTTCTTGATTAACTATTTGTTGGATTTGAATTGCAAGTTCAAAACACTCTTTTTTATTGTACAAAATTTTATACTAGTATATTTCCTTTATACTTACACTGTAAGAAAAACTACATTTAACGACATATTATTTACGACATGTAATTTTTGAATGTCGTTGAAAAGTACAAACAACAACATCTCAAATAGAGATGTCATTAACGACATTTGAAACAATAATTAACGACATCTATATAGATGTCGTATTAAAGGTATCATTTTAAGGACAATAGTTTAATGTTGTTAAATTATTTAATGACAAGTAGGAGATGTCGTCAAAGCCTTGGAGATTCCACGACATCCCTTATAGACGACATTGGTCAAGATGTCGTCTATAAAGGATGTCGTGGAATCTCTAAAGTTTTGACGACATCTCCTACTTATCGTTAAATAATTTAACGACACTAAACTATTGTCGTTAAAAGGAGACCTTTAACACGACATCTATATAGATGTCGTAAATTATTGTTTCAAATGCTATTAACGATATTTTTGTTGGAGATGTCGTTGTATGTATTTTTCAACGACATTTAAAAACTGCATATCGTAAATAATATGTCGTTAAATGTAGTTTTTCTTGTAGTGTTAGGATGTTCTCTTCGCTTCTTTCATATTTTTAGTAGGCTAAGCCTAAGTTCAAACAATATCGAACAGAACCCACACAAAGTTGACCTCATTCAAACCTAGTAGCTGCTCTAGAGCCCAAAAAAAAAAAAAAAACCTAATAGCTAACCATCCCGATATATTGTTCTTCATTTTAAAGGCGTCACTTGATCGAGTTGATAAAGTTTCTTGGCATAATACCAAAACCAATCTCATTTTTATAGAAATTATAACAAGTTTCATCTTTTATTTTTAAGGAACATTATTACTGCCCCTTATCAATCGGAGGTAGGCTTTAAGTTGCCTCTATGAAGCTTAGGGACGGTTGTTAGTTTACTTATTACTATAACCAACCCATAATCAAATTTTGACGTAACATTAAATACCATGGAGGAAACTAATAAGAAAGAAAGGTGTGCCCACGCACAGGAAAATGCCCAACGGGAGAGTGACAGGAAAGGCAGGCAGGAGGGTGAGCGAGAGTGTGCGGGTACTGGGCAAGTGTTTAGTGTTATGATATCAAATGGGGTCACAATCTTTGCATTAAAGAAGAAAATTTTGAAAAAAAGGCTGCCACAAAAGCATGGCAATGGGAATCAAGGTCAGAACCCCCTCCACATCCCCCACTTCTTTTCTCGTCTTGTCACTGTCTCTGTCTCACCCCTCCCCTCTCTCTTTTTCTGGCCACTCACTCAACCACTCACACAACCAAAAAACCATAATATACAGTGAAAGAAAACAATACTAATTGGTACCACCCATAAAGAATTCATATAGTGCATGTTTCTAACCATAAAACCTTATTATAAAAATAGGACAAAAAAATGCAAATATGATGAAATAAGTTGAAATTTACTCGCAGGCAGCGGCTTGCTTTGTTTGCGTCTCCGTAACAGCCTTGTTAACGCTTTGTTTGAAAAATAAGATAGAACTTTAAGTTTCAACTTACTCTAATATAAAGTCTTCATATACTATAATAATTTGATACATTATAAAGCTCTTATATGCTATAGTGTTTAAGTTCTAACTTACTTTTCAAACTAAGTGTAAAGTGTTCCAACGACATATTTAGCCCCAGTCTCTACCTACAAACTCGTTTCACTCCATTTTACTATAGCAACTACAACAAGCTGCCTACTTCACTAATTTGACATATTTAAAATATTTTGAATGGCTTTGAGCTTATGGGTCCATAAAAACGAAGCGTATAGTATGCACAAGTTTCAAATCTTTTAAAACAGTGAGGATCATTTAAAACAAGCTAAACTATCAGTTTTGAGAACTTGACACTCTCTTTAAGTTCTAACTGTTCTGAACCAATTTCTACAAAAACCCTCCAATTCTTGCATTTTCCTTTATAAACTATAATTTTCAAAATAGCCAATCCTCTGATGCGATGTTATATTCTCATTTTAGACTTTTACATTTTAAACATCAGTTCAAAACTATAGTTTAAACCACATATATTTAAAACTACCTGTTCAAGCCACAAAGTTTAAAATCACACCAAAACGCTTTCTAAAGTGGCACTCAATAAGGTAATCTAATTCTTATATTTTACGTTTAATAATATGTGCATATATAAGAAAACCAATAATTCTAACAATAAGATTGGCCCAAAATCTTTCTCACGTGCAAAACATAAACATGTGTTAATAATAACATATTATTTAAACATATTATTGATTCATATGATGCTTATCAACTAGTACCCTTTAAATTATTATTACACAAATAGTTTAGAGCAATACTAGAAAGGTATATAGAAACATATAAAAAGACATATACATATATACCCACATATATATAACCAATGTGAGCAAGGAGTGATGTTCACAAACTTCGACGATCGATATGGTAATTTACAACGTTTTGACTGATGGGGGACAGTGTGTTGAAACACCAGTGTCCTATAATTTTAGCATATAATTTTCAATCGGTTAAAACACATAACGGAATGGATAAAAACAAGGGTACGGATCATTAAATGCGAAGTGTACTTGTACGTAATCTAGTTTTTTAAGAGTGGTAATTCTGGAGGTGACGAGTGAGCTTGGTGCTTGCGCAAAAATACATACATATACGCGTAGAAAGGTACAGACGATGTATCGATACGAGCGTACATCTTTGTGAGTGTGGCCTTTTTGTCATCGAACACAGTTTCAAACATTCATTTCATAATCGTAACCAGTTTCGTTCTCTCTCTCTCTCTCTCTCTCTCTCTCTAAAGGGAAGGGTTTTCTTTCTCACTTTGACGCGGTTCCCCGCCAGCTGACATGAGAGTGACAGACGTACGGTGTGAGAGATGTGCGTCAGATACGCCCAGCCAAGCATTGTGGGGGTGGGGAATCCCTAATGACGCTGCCATTGTGTAAACATGATGCCACCAATTATCATTCTTTGCTTACCCTTCCCTTCTCATTTACCTTCTTTTTTTTTTTTTTTCATAATCTAATATAATTTCACGTCAATATTATATAACTCTCAATAAATTAATTTATTTTTGTACGTCAGAAAATCACAATTATACCCTTGTGAATTGTGGTTATATTTAGTGGTAGGTGTGTTGTGCAGTTTTGCATTGTGAGATTTTTTAAATCTCTAATTTCTTTTCAATTATGACACGATTATAGTGTGATTTGACTTAAACAAATATAAGACTATACAACTAAGATATTTTTTCATACCACACCAAGAAAACAATTCTATTTCTAAAAAATTTTTTTTTGTTACTTCATTAAAAAATGTTCTATATTTTTTGACATCACACCATTATTCTAGTTAGTGCTTTTCAAATTCTATATATCTTATTAGTGTCAGAAAAGTAAAATCTTATCAATTTGAAAAAAAAAAAAACTTTGCCAAACTGTTAGGGTAATAATACGGACTTGATAATAAATAACAACTCCCTATAGATATATACATACATATATATATATATATATTTGGAAAAACTATAGTGTAGGGTACTTAAATTCTCCATCAATGGAGTATGAAATATAGACGCTTAGATTAAAAGTCAACAGCTCAAAATTGTGTTATTATAAAAGCTAAAATAAAATCAATCACATTGTTGATACCTATTTTTTTGCGAGGTGAAAGTTTAGCTCATGTCTCATAGCATGGCCTAAGGTACGGTACGTAGACCCAAGCCACGGGGCGGGAATGGGCCATAGTTTGGTAGGCCAAGGAATGTGAATAGGCCCATTTTATTTTTGTCCAATTAAACTTTTCACTCACTTAGGGAATTTTAAGTCTAAATAGAATCGAAATAAAATAGACATAGAGGAAATTAGAGTAAAATACAACCCAAAAGACCCTCTTAAGAGCCCAGGCCTAACACTAGAAAAAGCTCACTTTTTAACCCATTTGACATGTCAAGCCACCAATCTCGCCAAGTTACTTGTCACGTTAGCTCACCCACCACATTGGCCTTGACAACTTACCCATAAGAGTCCTACTGCAGGTGACCCCCTGCTACTAGAGACATATTTCCTCTAATTAGGGTTGGTCAAAAGGAACCTGGCCCCAAGGTCTAAGTTCTGCCTAAAATAGAAAGGCAATGCTCCTGCCAAATGGATACCTCAATAGTAGGCCACCTGAAGTAGTACGCATAAGTTAGCTGATCATTAATGCTCTTGACACGCTTAGTCCTATACCAAAGACCAAATTCAAGTCTAGGAGGGAAACCTTTCAATATAGGAAGTTGCCAAATACAACTGCTCCCGCAGAACCAGAATTGAAACTACCCCAACCAAATACCCAAAGTAGAAGAAGCCCAACCAAACTAGATCTCCATTTTCCTCTATAAATATCCCTTTAGTGCTCTTAGAATAAGAAGGAGAAGGAACCCCCATACTACGTAGGCCATCTTCTCCATTATTATCTCCCTACAAGAACCTCCATAACCACCATCTTCTTCATCATCTTTTCAAGCCTAAAACAACATACCACCACCTTAAACTACTGCCAAACCACCTCAAAGCTTCTACAAACTTTATAACCACCCTTAAACCATTTACGAAAGACTGTCCTAAGACCCAATTTGACCATTCCACTTGCCAAAAAACTCTAAGTTCCATATTTTTTGGTAAACTCTAAGAATGTCCAAGCCTTTATCCAACTCCATTTAAACTCAAAAATAGAGTTAAATCTTTCCAAAACCATCTTTTTTCACGATCCAAATAACCCCATGCATGAAGATGATCAAAACCACTATTAGTGGACTATCATATTTTCTCTCTATAAAACCTCTCTTTATGCTTTAAACTATCCTACCCATTGGAGTCATTCTCATATAGAATTGCTTCACCTGTTAGGAACTCTTTTTTAAGAAGTTGATGCACCCATAGGACTACTAAACCTATTAACCAAAATATCATGCCTTGACCAAATGGACATATCCCCACCACCAAGTATATAGGAATTCCTCCATAACTATTTGTGTTCCTCTCCCACATCATGTTCGCTTGAAGGCCCTCTTTGGCGAAGCTCCCGTCTCCAAAGGATTTAGAATTGCAACGGGTCTCACCCTTGGAATTGACTGTCCTTGGGATTACCTAGGTTTAGTTGTAAAGAAGCCAAGGCCACCACAAGGTGAGCCTAAACACTCTATTTAGGCCACTCACAACAACAGAATAGCCTTTGAGAATTCCATTAGCTCCTTCACTTGTCGCGCTACCATCTCAGCTCCTGTCAAGTAACACTTAAGACAATAGGAGGAGGTCACCAAGTCTATTGCCTTCATGTGTGAAAGCCCACAATAAAAGAGCCCCAACACACATTATATTACACATCCTTTTTTATATCAATTTTTCCCCAAACAAATCTCAATCATTGATTTCACAAGAGTATTAATCTTAGTCATTGATTCAGGAGAAATAAACAAACCGTAAAATCACACCTAAATGGAATACATTAGAGCAAAATTGAAGAGAATCTAGTGAAGAGCAAGAACCTATCCCCAATCCAAATCACCGTCGATCAGCCTATCCCTAATCCAAATCATCGCTGAGCAAATCCTCTACCAGGCTCGTGACCTTCAAACGATAGATCGACTGGCCGTGCAGCTCTGACTTATGCCATCGCCAAAGTCGATGAGCTTGACAAGTACTACCTCTACAAGCACATTAAGTTTGAAGACCAAATCCGGTCATCATGATGTGACACCGGCATCTATGAGGGTACACCTGGTGGGTGAAGTCTCAAATGGAGTTTAGGGGCATGACGTTCGTACACTGAGTTTGAGATGAGGAACAAGTTCATCAACCACTAGAAGAACATGTTCGTACGCACTATCATGCTTTTGCCTAGGGTTGGCCGCCTCTAGTATGGATACATCTACTTGAAGGAGGTGCTCAAGTGCATCGGAGTTAGAAGGATATTTGAGAGGTGGACCAATTTGAGATTTGGGTTTATTTAATTTTGAATTTGAAATTGTGGTACTTTTCTATTAGGGTTAATTGTTTTTATTTCTCTGTAAGTGATTTTAGTGACTCTAATATTACAATTGAGTTACAGTTAGTTGATTAATAAATATTGAGATTTTTGGATCCAAGTAATTAATATTGAGAAATTGAACCAAATTGGTTTATTGAAAGATTAGGTTTCAGTTAAATTTTGATTCTTGAGATTATAGTGGCAAAGCTAAAATGAAGAATCGGATCGGTATGATCTTCGATTCAAAAAAATGGGCTCATCGATGGCTGGGTTTGACAGTGGATATCGTAGAACTGGAGAAGAGAAGAAAAGAGGAAAAAGAATAGACGGTGGATATGGTAGAACTAGTAAAAGGAGGAGGAAGAAGAAGGGTTTTTTTTTCTTTTCTCATATCTATTATTCAAAACAAATGTTATAATTGGATATAAAATTATATGTGATAGGTCCTATTTTAATTTAAAGCTCTCTCTCTCTTTTCTACTAAATGTTTAATTCTGAAAGTTATATCTTACTGTTAATTCGTTCTTTATTGGTGGAAATTAAAACCACTCTCCATAATAGGCCTCCCTTTTTTTCTTCTTCTTTTTTTTTTTTTCTTTCATATCCTACCGTGAAGTTCCCATAAAAAAGTATTCACTATAGGTTTAAGTTATTTTTTCGTATATACTATCAACTAAAGATATTCCCTTGGTTTATCATTGTTGGTTTACTGGGGGTAGTACCGAGAATTTGGAGTTGCCCTTTCATCCTTCCAAGACACAAGGAGCCTTGCTTCATCTCCCCATATATGTATTCTTGCCCCTATCTGGTCAACCATCAATTAAGAGCGGCATCAAAGCTGGCTTTGAGCTTGCAAGCTAGCTTACTTGTGCACCACCTTTGGATGCCACAGACAACTCAAAAAAGTTGGGAATTTAGGGCCATTTAGCTGCCCCTACGTACCCCTCTAACTAGCTTGACTATATTAATTAAGTTTGATCATGTTTTTCTGTTGTGGACAACTTAGAGGTTCTCACATATGAACATCTCACCGCAAAACTATTCTTCATGACTTAAATCTCATGGTTCTTCCTCACTTGCAACACGGTTTGCATTAAATGAACAAGTTTGAACAAATTAATGGGGCCTTGTTTCAAATGGAAGTCCTCTGCGTAAGAGTGGATGTGAATCTTTTATGCCTATCTACAACATTCTTTCACGCAATTTATAGTACTGCATCTATCTCTTTAATTAAAGAGTTTGCAACTTAATTCGTGCAACTTTAGTTAAACTTAAAAGACATAATTGTAAGTTTTAAAAATGGGATATTTACCTTAATTAAAGAGTTTGAAGAGACATAATTGCAAGTTTTAAATTAGGATATTTACCTTTTTATATCATTTGCTTTAGATTTATTCAAAACTATATTTTCAGTATTTTGATCTCAACAAGTATATGCCTTCATATTAGTTTTAATATATAAATACATACCTTGTCTTAATTAATAATTGATTTTGACTTTTCTCACTGAAAAAGAACAAAAACTAAAACTTTTGAACATTAGAAAGGAAAAAAAAAAAAAACACATGAAGACACTCTTTTAAGGTCAAAACTTTTAATTTTTTTTTAGTTTCTTCAAATTTTTTATTTTTCTGTTTGGGGATATTTTTAACATTTTTAAGTCAAAATTGTAAATTAATTACAAAAAGATAATTTAATATAAAAGTCTATATTTAATAAGATAAAAAACCAAATATATAGTCTTTAAATAGACCCAAAACACATGTATAAAAAGGTTAATAAGCTTTTAAAAATATAGATCAGGCTATACGTGTGGAGGGCCTTTTACTGCTCTTCATCCATTTTTTATGGACCAGTCCTCTGTGTGTAAGCATGTAGAATTCAAAGATTTCATACACACACACACACACACACACATACACATTATCTATACACACACATATATACACATATGTGTGTGTGTGTGTGTGAGTGAATGCGGCTATACATCTTCTTTTTTTTTTTTACATATGACATATGCAAGACCGGTCTTGTTGAAGGACCATAGAATTAAAATACTAATATATATAAATATATATATATTGAATAGTGAAATTACTCGGAATTACCTAAACATTAATCCACTTGCAGTACTAGACGAAAGTTAAAAACAAACAGATCGTTCCAGTGTTTCAATTAAACTTTTGTTTAGAACATAAAAAAGAAATTAACAAAAATCACTATCTTGAGATTACTATATGGCAGGAGAGAGTCCAAAACTCATGTTTTAATGAGCTAATATTTCGTATTAGATAATGATATATCGGAAATATAATAGATATGATGCAAAGAGCTTTTTTGCATCCGTATGTATGTTGTTAGTGATCAGTCCCTAGCCAGGACAGTCCTTTGCATTTTACTAATTAAACTCTCTCTCAAAAAGATGAACAAATAGCCCATCTCTTCTTCTTCTAATTGTTATAGTTACCTCTGCGTGAAGTTGTGCCTTCCT
The DNA here is from genome assembly GCA_946598075.1 of Artocarpus hirsutus. Classification (NCBI taxonomy): domain Eukaryota; kingdom Viridiplantae; phylum Streptophyta; class Magnoliopsida; order Rosales; family Moraceae; genus Artocarpus; species Artocarpus hirsutus. The sequence continues at coordinate 84,550 of CAMOHE010049631.1, read as the reverse complement.
TTCGAAGGGGGAAAAAAAAAAAAAGAAACGAGAATACGCGAATTTTTTTTTTTAAAAAATAATAATTACAACTATTAAAATACCTATACCAATAAAAAGAGCAGCCATAATATATTCTTTTTAGCTTCATTAATATGTAAAAAGCAGAATAATAATTAAAATAAAGTGTGGGTTTTCTTTTGCTAGTTACATATATATTATAACCTTGCACTACATTTATAGTTAAGTAATGAGGAAATACATACATACACATATATATATATATATATATATGTATATATCTATATATATGAGAACATGAAGAGAGAGAGAGCTCACCGTAATGGCGTATGGAGGTGCCCTCAGGAGATGAAAGACCATTAGAAAAAGAAAGGAAAAGAAAATAGAAAGACAGGTGTGTGTGGCGGGGGTTTAAATGTTTGGTGGTCGGAGAACGTCACATTATGTCGGAGATGAAGGGCTCTCTGTGGAGGTAGTTCCCGCAGATGCCGACAATATTCTCAAACAATAAAATATAAAATTAAATAAAAATTTGCCGATTCTGCATTTCCCTATATATTTTTTTATTCCCCTGTCGACTCAACTCCTCCAACTCCTAAGTTTACTTTCTTTCTTTCTTTAATGTCTTTCTCTATCTATCTTCTCCCCACTTGCACTTTTTTTTTTTTTTTTTTGCTGCTTCATGTATGCTTCCGTTTTATGAAGCATCCACAACTACTACTACAGTACCCATGAATTAATATTCCTATTTCCATACCTATTTTTATTCCTTTTTTCTCACCTAATTTCCCTTTTTTGTACATCCTTAATTATTACTTTTGTTAGGAATTAAATTCGGTAATTTACTAAAAATATATCTATTAGACTACTAATATCCTTGTCAAAGCTGTAATTTAATCCGACACGTACACACATATTTTATTAACTTTCTTATTTTCTGAGGTTCTCTTCTTCTTGTCAATGTAATTTTTTAATTAGTAAAAGCTTGACCAAATCTAATCTGGTGATTACTCGTACTATACATATGTCACGTACGGAGTTAATTAGAGTGGAACAGTACTAGTATACGTCATACTTACCTTTTGTTGATTGTTATTATATCAAACCGCGTCGGTGGTAAGGGTAGGGTTTAAATTTGAAAGAAAGTGGGTCAAATATTTTATTGTGTAAAAAAATCACATTTATACTTGTAATATTAAAATTTTGGTTAATTTTTTTTAAAGAAATAGTTAATTTTTTTTAAAGAAATATTTTTATTTTTACTCATGGTTGTGGACCGATGGTTTATTGACGTAGTAAGTTGCTAAATAGTTTGTATCCATGCTAACAACCTAATGAACAAATTAATAATATTAAACGTTCTTAATCATTTTAATACTAAACGTAAGACATTGTTGATTTGTTAAAATTTGAAACTAATTTACTCTTCATTAAAAAAAAGAAAAAAAGAAAGTAGAATAGTCTAATTTAGTCAGGTCAAGACAAATATAAGTGCTATGTTTTTCTTTTAGAATTCTACAATAAAATATACAAAAAAAATCCCTATTAATTATAAGGCTCTATTTTCAACTGCCTAATTTGCAAATTAGCTGACGAGATTTTGACCAAATTAATATTCCAAAACAAATACCATCGACAAAAATACTTACGGCACTTTTTTATTTTTACTTTTTACAACTCCAACTATGAGTGGGACCTGAACCTGTCGGGTTGTTCGTATGTGGAGATGTACCGTCATGGTTACCTTATCCCATCATACTAATTACCACATTTTGCCACCTGGTATGGTACTACGATCATTGCATTTATTTTCTACTTACTGCCAGGCATCATAATTAAAATTACACCTACACTTATTTTCTTTTATAACGTGTTAGATATGTTAGTATTATTGATTAAAAATATTTTTATTACAATATATAAAATTTTTATATTATAGTAATTTTTTTATTATAATATGTAAAAATTTTATATTATTTATAATTAAATTAATAGTGTAAATTGTGTTACATTAAACACCTTTTTAATTATATCATTCAGTAAATATTGAAGTAAAAAAAGAACCCACAATTTTTTTAAAAAAAAAAAATTATAGAAAGACTATCTGCAGCCTGGCCTTTTTTTTTTTCTTTGCCTTTTTTTTTTATTGCAAGCAAACGGCCACGCTGAGTAACATATTTCCCCTTCCTTGTTTGTGTTTTACTACTGATCAGTGGTTTCAGTCTCTCTTTTACTTTGAACAAAAATGACAAACGTGTTGCAAAGGGGTTTTCAATGAATACAAAGGTAAAAAAAAAAAATAATTATAAAATTAAAATTAAAAGAAGCAGGAAGTGGAATATGATAAAATTCCCATGTCAGAATGATGTGAGGGGAAAACGATGATTTACAGGCACAATAATTCAGCAGTAAAAAACCTGTAACTACACATGATGTGTATTTTTTTTCATTGGGAAAAAATAATAAGAATAATAATAATAAGAAAGAGAAGAGAAGAGAAAAAATGTAAAAAATCATTGAGAAGCTAAACGGGAAGGATAGGGTTATAGAAGAGGGAATAGATAATAGACAGAGAGATTATCACGAAATGGAAAGCATTCGAAAGCCTATCGAGTAAGGCTAAGAGTGAGACACCTCTTTTTCTGCAGGCGGGTAATTGATGGCCACACTCTTCTCCCCACTCTTATCTTCTCCTCTTTCTCAACGCTTCTCTTCAAAACCTAAAAAGGTTTAAAAAAACCCAACAAGTGTGTAATTAAACTGATTAGATAAAAACATCTGCACAATATATACAGAGATAGAGAGAGTTAAAAAAATTAAAAAGAAAAAAGTAAAAAAGAAATATTAGCGGTGGAAGTGTTTTGGGTGCCATTAGGCGATTAGAGAGAAAGCTTAAAGTAAATCAAAAAGAGAGAGAAGAGAACAAGCAAGCCTGCCTGGAGTTAGTGATTCTGATATGGAATTCGAAGAGCACGACGACCCAGATGAGGAAATGGAGATCCCGACCGGCCCTCCAGGCTACGACTCCACCTCCTCCGCCGCCAGACCCGTTATCAATTCCGAGGTTGTCGGAGTCGTTGGCGGCGGCGGCGGCATGTCGAGCAACTCGCGGAATCCGAGCAGGGGATCAGTGAGGTACAGGGAGTGTTTGAAGAACCACGCGGTGAACATCGGAGGCGACGCCGTCGACGGCTGCTGCGAGTTCATGGCGGCGGGTGAGGAGGGCTCCATCGACGCCCTCAGGTGCGCCGCCTGCAACTGCCACCGCAACTTCCACCGCAAGGAGATCACCGACTCCTCCTCTTCACCCACCGCAGCAGCAGCAGACCGCCACCACAGCCAGAACTACCTCTATCACCGCCACCACCACCATCACCAGAACTTCCCCGCCGGGTACTACCGCTCCCCGCCGCCGCCGTCGGGGTATCTCCACGTACGGCCGTTGGCTCTTCCCGGGGTTTCCGGAGGCGGTCGCGATGAAGGGGAGGACCACATGTCGATTCCCAGCAGCAGCGGAGGCGGAGGCGCAGGAGGAGGTGGAGGAGGGTCGAGTAGTAAAAAGCGGTTTCGGACTAAGTTCACGCAGGAGCAGAAGGAGAAGATGCTGGCGTTCGCGGAGAGCGTGGGGTGGCGGATCCAGAAACACGACGAGGCGGCCGTGGAGCAGTTCTGCGCCGACACCGGGGTTCGAAGGCAGGTCCTTAAGGTCTGGATGCACAACAACAAGCACACTCTCGGTAAGAAACCCTAACTGCCCCCCACAACATAAAATTAATAATCATGGATGATATAAAATATACTACTACTAGTCTACTACTTCAAGTGGGGATTTTTGAATTAGCTTTAGCCATCGAAATTTGATGTTGCACCAACAACAATTATGAACATTGAATGGAAATTCGGCCCGAGAGTACTACCAAGTAACATTGATGATGAGCCACAATTGGAGCTTGGAAAGAGTAGTACTACGGGACCGGGGAGCGCTGAAAAAACAATATTTACTGCGAATTGATGATCAGTACTACTGCTTTACTAATGATCTAGCTAGGGTTTTTTCTTTTTCTTTTTTGCGTTAATCAGCAGTTTTTATTAATTTATTTTTGCGGATCTCTTCTTCTTCTTCTTCTTCTTAATTCTGGTAGCGCTAAGCTAGCTAGCTAGACTTTCTGGGTTTTTACAACTTGTCAGTCGATATACCATATCATCATTGTTAAGCTGATGAGTGAGCATTATTTTTATTCCAACTGCTAATTCAGTCTTGCTTTTTGAGTTTGAGCTTTTAAGTATATATAAACATATATATTATTGAAAACCCTATTAATTTAGGGTTCAACGGTTCGTCTGTTCACATTTTACCCAGCGAAATTGAATAATCGAGCTAATGAGCTTGCTTGTTGCGCTTTCCATTTTTGGGTTTAATAATTCAACTATCTCCACTATTTTATGAGAGTCAGTAGTTTGCAGCTTTATGATCATCAATGCAAGGAGAGAGAGAGGAAATTGAATATGATAACGGAAATTAGACCAAAAAAAAATCAAATTTTTAAGTGAAATTTTTCTTAATTAAACTCATTAGAAATATAAAAGTTACACCAATCGAGAAAAAAAAAATACCCAGTTGTTGAATCGATCAAAAGAGTAACGCCTGGCATGCAATGCTGCATTTATTTTTCTTTTTTCTTGTATTGGCATGTGTCATCTTCATTTCTCCTCTTCTTCTATATCACCGCTTTAGCTTTCAAAGTATGTATGTGTGTGTATATATACACATCATATTTCTCTCTCATATTAATTATTCAGTTCAACCTCCATTTCTATTCTCAGAAACCTCGATAAAACATGAATTATAATACATATATAATATATAATCTGAAAATTAGATCGATCAACAAAATATATGCATGCATAAGTTTATTTGCATACCATTAATTGATCAAAATTGCTATTTTTTTTCCTCATTACTACATTTGCTTTATCTGCTTTTGTTTTGGTATTAAATTTTTACTTTTTCCTAAAAATTTTCAGATTGTTCTTTGCCATGAAATAATTTAATGCTTTTCCAAAAAAAAAAAAAAAATTAATGCTTTCTACTAACTCTCTGAAAACTGCAGTCTTCTGTCTTAATCACAGCCACTGTATTTCTGTCCTTTCTTTTGTGCTTTTTTATTCTTGCTTTAGATCTCATATTGCTATTCATCTTCTTCTTTCTTGTTTGTTCCTTCTACGGAGAATTCACGACAAATGCATGTGAATGAGGGACGAATTGGAAATCTAATTAAGGCTGGTTTCGATTCTTTTTTTTTTTTTTTTTGGTTCAATGTGCCAACTAAACTAATTAGTTGACACAAGTTTCTTCCTTTTTTTGTTTTTTGTTTTTTGTTTTTTGCTTTTTTTTTTTTTTGAACCGCACAAGTTTTCTTTTTCAAGGTATTGTTTGATAATTAACGTTTTCTTTTTTTTTTTCTTTAAGTTTTTTATCCTTCGTTCCTAAACTATTAACATTTTGATGATTTTATTCCCATTTTTTTTTTTTTGAAAATCAACTCTTTTTTTTTTTTAATTTGGTCTTCAGTCTTAAAATATTGAAATTTTTAACAAAGCTCACATAAATAACTTGAATTTTCAAGGCCAAAATTTTCTCCTTATCGTACTGCTTTTGAAATGCCTTTCAAAGTTGGAAGAATTTTTTTTAAAAAAAAATTATGTGACTTTTCATAAATGTGAATGTGGTTATTTTCATTAATTTTTAAGCAGTAGAAGTCCAGGAAAACATCATCTTTACAACTTTAGGCCTCTTGAGTGGGAAGGGTCTAAAATGAAAAAAATAGTTCTTGTTTTCGTCTAATTTTTTCATTTGCTATTTTATTTTTATTTTTGTCTGGTTTGTTATACATTTATCCTTTTATTATTTTTAGCATTTTATGTTTGGATTTGTTATCAAGTATTATCTTTTTTCTTTTTCTTTTTCTTTTTTTTTTTTTTTTTTAAGAAGGGGTAAACTTCTAGAAAAAACAAATTAACTGAAAATTCATGAGCTAGGTGGCAAAAATATTTTCTAAAAATAATAAATTAAACCATACATCTACATTTGACTAAACGAAATTTTATTATTACTTTATTTTTTAAAACGAAAATTATAGTGATATAATTTGTCGGAGTCGTGGTTTTTTTTTTGGTACTTTGTTACCATATGGGCAAGTCTTAGTGTTTGTATTTCTTGATTAGAAGTATATTTACCTTTAAAAAATTGGAAAAAAAAAAAGAAGGCTATAGAAATTTAATTCATCAAGGAATTTGAATTGCATAATGCATGGTCTGATTATTTTCTAGGAACAATGTTGTTGGCGAACATACTCTAAGATAGAACCATGGTAAACTTCGCTGTACTCACAGGGGCATAACATCTATAAATACTACACACACACACACGAGACATATCAAGTCGCATTAAACTTCCGGTATCATTAGACCAAACGGCTAGACAAAAAAATGTGATTGCTAAACTATAAAAAAATGTGATCACACACATAGTTTAGCAGTAATATACATAATATAATTATTGCTAAATTTTAATATCACTAACATCATTATAATATCATAAAAATATAGTTGCATTAAAAAGGCCGTACTAGATTAATTATATGCGACTATATATGCTTGAGGATAAATCCATGAGTCATCATGTTCGACAACTCCTCCGTTAATTCTCTTTCCCATTAATTGTTGTCTTTACTAAGTGCAAACATTTTCTAAATATCCCTCGAAGCCCCTCAATATACACACATATACATATATACATATATATATATTCCTCCCAAGAATATTTTTCCTCAACAAACTGGATAAGGGACGAAGGCTTTACAAGTTTAGAGTTCAAAAGTTGGGGCCGAATATCATAAACACAAAGCATTGTTTGGGGCTTTGTCAAAGATTAGATTTATATGTAAATTGTGAGAGTATCTCGGGGAATGTCTTTCATATGAAATCTGTTATATATTAGGCGCGCTGGCACAGAGCCAAAGTTGTAACGACAAAATTAAGGTTATTTAAAAAAAAAGTGTGGCCCCTCTCTACTTACAAATTAAGTTGAGTATTATTTGTCTTAACTACTATTAATGACCATAAATTAACTTAAGCAATATGTACATATATGTGGTGTCTAATATATATTTAGAGATTCAAAACTATATTCAATTTTTAGTGTTTCAAATAATGTGTCATTAAACATATTGTGTCACAACATTTAATAAACTCATATGAAAAAAACCTTTTAAATTTTTCAAATGATATAATATAATATTGTTGGGTAGACAATTTTTGTTATATCTTATAGGGTCAACGAGACAAATGGTCAAATTATGTTTGTTAAATTAAAATATAAATATGACTTATAAATATTCTACATATGTCCTAAAATGATATCATTAGAATAAGTACTATGTAATTATATAGTACAAAATAAGATATCATTAAAATAATTACTGTATCATTAAAGAAATTTCAAAATATTCTAAATATTGCATTGAGTTTAAATTTCATAGTAATAATTTGGTACTATATTGTAATTTTTCTAATTTATTTATAATTGAACCATCAAAAGCGCTAGTTTGATAATTAACAAGGATATCATACGTTAATTTATTTTCTTAACAACTTTTTTTAAGTAGAATTGTAATTTGACCATCTTTGTAAACCTACTTTATCTAGTTTGTTTTCTCAGCTAAAAAAAAAAAACAACAAACCTTACTTGATTTCTTTCAATACTATATTACACCGACAGAAACGTTTCATTTTGTGACTTGGCACGTACATAATTTGCATAAGTACTTGCCAATGATTTTACACGGTTCTCTGTCTTTTTCAATTTTTCCTTCTCTCTCTGATGTACTAGATATTTGAAAGAGTAGTTTAAATCATTAGTTTGAATTTAAGAACTGTAACATATAAAAATTTTATATTGTAATTTTTTATTATAGTATGTGAAAATTTTACACTATTTATAGTTTAAACCATTCATTGAAATTACTCTTTCAAATACCTTAAGAGTGTTTAAACTCTCGTCTATGTTGTGTGTGTATGTGGTCGCTTAACTGTTTCTAGTGGTGTACTTTTGATGTGATATTTTTAATTTAATTTTCTTTCCTCTTTCACGCTTTATTGATCCATGAATCGACAAAACCCAATGTCACAGTTTTAAAATAAAACAATAAAATATTTCTTTGGCATTAAGGAATGATATATGCTTATTTCCACTGTGAAGAATATCCCACGGAACATGTAATATCACTTGATCATGTAAAATCAACTTTACATTGTTTATATCTGCATCATATATACACACACTATATTGTATATATGTATATATATCTATCTTATATAATGGGCAAGTTGTTAATAATTACTTTTCTTTCCGGTGGTTATCCATCTAATTATAAAAAAGATAAATACATATCTTAATTACAAAGAATGATATGGCATTTTATATACATTAATTACTCAATCCCTCACATTTTCTGATTTTATCATAATCTTTAACTTCACTACAAATCTAAATCTCTATTTGAGGCGCTCTCTCTCTAGTTTCAAACAAAAAACAACAGATATCTTTGAGTGCTTCAGCTTAAACGATGGCATTTAAGTACTCACCAAAGTATTGCGTGTCGTTATGTACTAAAACTCTGTTGAATATTAATTCTTCCAACAAAGACAAAATTGACCATTATTGAATATTCTAACACATCTTGAACACGCGAGAAACAGTCCTGCAGCAATTAAAATGAAATCAATGCAAACATGACACGTGAAAAACAATAGATGTTCATCAATAAATAGAGCTTAGTTTAAAAACATGTTTAATGTACTGCTGAAAAAAAGGGATGCAAAGAATTAACATAAATTGTTCGATTAGTAGAATATATAAGTTTTGGAAAAAGAAATGGTGGGGCCATGTTTTTGACGGAAGACATGCAAGTTTGCAGCTTTTCTCGGTGGGCATGGAGAATATGTGGTCTGAAAAGTTGGTAAACAACCAACCAGCACAGAAATTACCAGCTAATATAAAAATACCAGTAAATATAACCATAAAAATTGTTTAATTTGCATAGAATTTGAGAAAAAGAATATTGTTGAAAATATCATTGCATCCACACGTACATATGGTAGTATACATCTATAATAAATATATATATATAATTGCTAAAACAAATACAAAAAATATATTATAAACGTACAAAAGAGAAACTGATTTTACCCTTGACACTCTTACCAAAAAAAACATTTAACTTTTGCTGCGTTAAGACGTCAATGTCTAGGCCACTGCAATAAGTATGCAGAGCCTTGGATCTCTTGGGTAGATTCCAATGATAAAGCCAAAGTACTTTATATTCTTACACTTTACCAAATATACGTATATATATACGCACACCCCCAAATTCAAGAGAAATAATATATATGGCAGTACTGTTGGATAAAGTAAAAGAATTATAGAGAGAGAAATCAACTTTGAAAAAAAAAAAGAAAAAGAAATTTAGTACTAGTGAGAGGGGAAAAAGGATGTGCCCCATGTTTCAGTAATCATAGTTCTTTAGAGAACTTTGAAACCATATATATGTCAACTCGATCGATTCTTTCTCCGTCTTTGCTGACATGTTAACGTGCCTCCATAATCCGTGACTGTCGGCATTTAAGAGAGAGAAAGGGAAAATGGGGTCCTACTACCGTTGCCCTTGTAATCACACCCCGAGGTGTGTGTGTATTATGTATATGTGCGTGCGTGTGTGTGTGTGCGTGAGTTAATTTTGTGACAATTGCAGGTTATTATGGTCAATGCATCTGTGTGTTAAATATTAAAAGAAGGTGTATATGCATGAAAAAGTGTCATTTGTATGGATTATATCGAACAAAACGCAAAGTGTATAGCTTATGGTGCATTATTCTAACCTACGTTTTTCTTTTCAACAGTAAGAAAATTTAGCTAGTGTGACCATCACACCATGCTTGCTTTCCCAATCATATAATATCAAAAAACCTAATTATCCTATAATAAGGCAAACTTGTGTTGGTTAAACGCACGAGAGATTAGATAATTATTATATATATATATATATATTTATATTGCTTGTGATTTTTTTTCTTTTATAAAACTGATTAACAACACTAAAAAAGTAAGTAATACCTTCATAGTCAAAGAGTAAATTTATACCACACAAATTAACTATGATTCGATTAGCTTACTGTTCTTCCAGTTCCAATACGTGGAATTCTATTTTTTCCCCCTTCATTTGCTTGGAAGGATTAGTATTAAGTACTAACCAAGATGGAAACCTAGCTACAGCCATACATTCGAAATAGAAAAAATTAACGTGGCCATTTCCAGCTGCCATAGTACTACAAATTAAATTTAAAATTAATAACCCAATGAAGTTCTATAATTTTCTTTTTCGTTTATGAAGTATTATAATTAATTATTACACGATAATCTCGTCTCTTTTATGATCACAAAACATAGACGGTTTTTGGAATGCAGCAGAGTTGTTTAATATAAAATCATTTCTCAAAGAAACAAGGTGTACTAATTAGGTCACTTTATTTATTCAAATATGAAGGTAAGGGAATGTCCGGGACGTAAATATAAGATTTATGCCTTTTCTAAAAGCTAAAAGATTTATATCCTTATGTTATTCATTATATCTCAACATAAGAAGGCCACCAAACCAAAAAAGTGGGTTATAAGGAGGGAAATTTCCCAAATTTTCTCTACTAACTAAATTTAGATGCTAAGTTGCTCAATCCTTAAAAAGGGCTACTTGGATTTAAAGCTATATGGCCCATGTTATATGGATGGATTTATGACAATGTTGTTTGTCATTGCTGTGTTTCTGTCTGTTTCATTGATCATTGCCGGTGGTTGGGATGTACACTCGCAGGCTGGCCCTAAAAAGTTCTCGAATTGGGCTGTTCCTGGGCCCTGCTCGTACTTCTTGATCAGAATCTTTTTATGTATTATTATTTTCCACAACGATTGTGCCAATTCCCATGTTCGAGCGCTCATGTGTAGAACCGGGACTAAAAAAAGAATCATGGTTATTACTGTTGAAAAACTTGAACTCCCAGTTTATATGACAATTGACAACTAGAATTTGAAGGTCTTTTCTTTTTTATAAAAATAGAATTTTGCTCTGAACATTATCGCTTCAAAAAACCAGGAAAACTTGTGCTAGAGTTTTTCCCAGGAGAGAAACCTTCTCAATACTAATACCCGTTTACACGAGTGAAAGAGACAAAAATAAACCATGCACCGTCGCATGCACACACACACACACACACCCCATGAAAGTTCTGCCTTAGAAAGGATTGCCCAAAAGGGCAGGCCCCACTTTTTTGAGTTTCTAGTTGTTTATTAACTCATTGCACAAAAGAACTTCTCTAGTATGCAATCTGAAAGCGTTTGTATGATTGATTGGACTTGAATTTGTCCGGTGGTTTTGCACGCACTCCATGTTCAATCTTTTGCAGACAAGACTAAATGCTATCTCTTCTCGGCTGACTTGACCCACAAGACCGCTTTTATTTAGCCAAATTCATTTGAAAAATCTTTTTCATTCTGTTGTAAACCTGTTATTTATAAAATTATATACCCTAGTTTAGTATGTAATGTATTTTTTAGACTCACTTGTATTGTTTTGTTAGTAGTAAGTTATAACCCATAAAGTTAAATAAGATTATTCAAATCATTTATATTATTGTGTGTAAGTAGAGACCTACAAAACCAGACCAAATCAGACCACTATGAATTAGGCCGTCGGGTGTGGTGGCTCAAAAACGAAACCGAACAGTGTATGAACCCTGACGTGTGGAGGCTATTATGTTATGAGTTTTGACCCACATTTATTTTAAGTAATAATTGCAGGAAAACGCATGCATAACAAATTTTTCAATAAAAACTACGCTCAGAAGTTCCAACATTTTGAGCTCTTCAGTTCACGTCAAGTATTTTCCTTAACCTTTAAAAAAAATTAGAGAATAAATATGGGAATTTCATTGTCAATATGTAACATTTTCTTTAAAAGATTGATAGATATCACTATTCACTAATATGAGGTAATGCTCTTTAATTCATTACTAAAGTTACTAGATTTTACTACGGTTATAAGGCCACTTAAAATCAACCATCATAGTATGTCTTTAAGATTTCACAATAGTTCTTAACAATCATCTAATATGGGCATAGAACCATCTAATATGGGCATGAACCATGACTCTGACCAGGAAAGAAGCCAAAAAATTTGTTGAGATGGGTATGAGTTTTAAACCAAAAATTTAAACATATTTTTTTTGTATTTAAAATAATGGATTGAATCTAAAGAAAATTGAAATATATAATAAGAGGTGATTAAAGTAAAAATTAAAAGTACAAATGAAATTTTTGGAGTTTTTTGTATGATATTGAGAATTATCAAAAATAGGCGGATAAAATAAGAAAAAGTGGTATAGGAAATAAAAAATATATAATGACCACTTGGCTTAGGTTAGGGGCTTTTGGAAACCAGAAAAAATGAGAGAGGCTAAATAATAAAATGCAACGTCAATTTGAGAAATACCATTTCTACTGGATCGCTTTTGTAGAGAAAATTTATATTCCAAATATATCATGTGTCCACTTGGTCCAAGTAACCCCATGGCCCAACTTCTTCCGTATTTGACCCAAACTTAAAGCCATGTTTGTTATATGGGATTAGGATTTGGATAAGGGTAAATTATGGTTGACACATGTTTGATGGTAGATTTTGACTAGATAAATAATCCATTGAACATATTATTGATTTTTCATCTTGTAGCTTTTTGTTGTATCCTTCTTCATATGATTTTCGTCTTCAATTTCAATCTCATGCATATCAAAATTTATTCTTTGGATATCATAAAATTTCTAAATTTTCCTCAAAATTGTTTCATTAAAAAATTCCAAAAAACAAGTAACAAGCACCCTATGACATTTTGTGGTCAACCGCTTATAACACGGTCTGAAACACCCGTTATTTTAACGGGTATGATTTTTATAAAAATCATATGAATAAAATGTCACTTTAGAACTCCTTACCAAGTCTCCGTAAGAAACATTCAAAATTTACCTATCACCCACTTCTACCAACCTTGTCCCGTTACATTAATGCTCAATTAAGTAGCCTCCTTCTCATTTGGAAACATAAAATTAATTCACCTCAACTACCAGCTGACATTGATATATTTTCTCAACCACCTTTTTAATGCTTCCTTCATCTTCTTTCATAACTTTCCTCATTTGCCCCCTCAATTATGTTGGCATTATTTGCTAAAAGACTCCATGGGAGACATGATAATATTTTCTTTTAATGCTCATTTATTTCTTCCTACAACTTTCCCCATAAACCTACAATTATCTCTCGCTCCTCAATTATTTTGATGTCTATTTATTCAACCATCACCACTTCCTTCCCTAGTTTCTTATTCTCTCCTTTCTCACTTCAATTTCTAACTAAAGACACAAGACATAAAGCTCTCTTTATAGCCAAGTAACTATAATTCCTAGCCATGTTTGAAGCCACTTTAGAGTCAATTCAAGCTTGATTTTTAACCCGAACTTTGGTGTTTTTCAAAGGAGTTTTAAGGTAGGTTTTCTTTAATTCAAACTTGGCTTTAGTATGTATTTTCTCCATACTTAATGCATGTTTTCCTCATTATTTGCAAGAAAGGCTAGAGATATGGTTTGATGATGATTTTGATATAACTCATAAGAATATATTTATTATGATGCATGCTGCCTATTTTAGAATGGTTTTAGAATTTTGAATAAGAATAATATGCTTTGGGTTTAAGAAAAACTTAACATTCCATAAACCTTGTATTATCTCTATAGGCAGTAGCTCTTTCTTGAAATTCTGGGATTAGATGAAAATGAATTTTGTAAAGTGGTTTACATATTTTAAAAGTAGACATTTTAAGCTTTCTAACGGGCTATCATGAGCCTAAATCGAAGTTATATTTTATTTACTATGAATTTTTCAATTATCGGGTTGGAAACTAGTAAACCTATCAGTGGCAGTATACCACCCGTCTACCTTAAGTAAACCACCCAATAATCCATGTGCTAATTATAGATAGTGAATTCAACTTTGCTCACCTTCTAATCCCTGAATGTCTTACAACCTTTTCAAAACCATCATAAGTGATTTATGAATCTTATTAGAGACTAAAGTATATAGATTTACACTTAATTCATTTATGGATGTGGTTATATGTTGTGCTTTAGTTTTAATTGTCTTTATGCACGACTTAGGATCAGAGGTGTATGGAGCTAACGTTAATTAATTCCGAGATTAAAAGATTGTTGAGAAGCTTGAAAGGTAGGAATTCTATTACTCATCTTTTGTAAGGTTTTTATGGAATTAAAATTGATTGTTTTACCACAAGATATATGTATCTATGTTGAACTGCTATTATATGAGAATCACATATAAAACTATAACATAAACTCGCCCTGTATTGATTAGCAAGGAACATAATGAATTAACATATGTTGTTATAAGTTGGAAAGCATGGTTAGGAAAATTGACTCTATAAATAATGATGAAACATTGAGAAATGGTGAGACATGAATAGGGCGGCGGTTACGTCCTTGGGCACGATTACCCTAAAAGGTAAATAGGGGGAAGGTGATGACGCTTCCTTGGGTCGAAAGTCCCAAAACATACTGTATAGGAATCGACTTGGTGAGGGCTCGGGGCTTGATGTCCCCTCACCGGAATACCCTCGGAATGTTTGGAGGGTGGCCAAGCTCGCCCATTTGGGTTTCGATAAGTGGAGTGTTACTTTATTTAATGTGGATACTTAAGAATAATGATGAATTGTAATATTTGTATATTTGTATAAGTGTGAAACTTGGTAATGGTTAACTATGGTATCCACGAGATATGATCATAATAAACATCATAATCTAGTATACGATGTAAATTAACTAACCATGCAGTTTTAATGTAGTAATGAATAAAACTTTATGGTGAGTAATGGTTTTTCCTACTGAGTAAGTTGTCGCTCATTCCCTTATATTTTCCTCTTTTCAGGACTTATTAAGTGTGAGATGATTACAAGAAAAAAAGTTGAGGAAGCTATGTAATTATATTACGTTGGGATGGCTTCGAATGCAAAGAATGATCTTCATGATAATGTAAGCATCGATTGTTACTTTTTGTGACTGTATTAAGATTTGTTGAGGGTTGAAATGATGATGATGACAGTTTTATATTATTAAAATTTAAGGTACTACATTAACCTGTGGTTTATTTATTTGTTTATGTTTTATTTTTATTTTGAGAGTTTCTATTCAAGTCCGAGGCAAATTACTTTGATGTTTTATCTTTATTTTTTGATTTTTATTTTATTTATTTAAAAACTGTTAACCCCCATATAGGAGCGTTACACGGTCCGATCAACTAGCTCTGTACAACAGGCCAACCCCTTGGCTGTGCCCAATCAACCATACCACATAAGGATGGATCGATCGCCTTATCATAGAACTTGATCCAAGAGCAATTTTCTTTAATTATTTTTCAAGTTTATTTTTAATAACAATTCAAAAAAAACCTACGAAAATTTTATAAACACAAAAAATTTCTTAACCAGTAATCATCTCCATATTCTAGATTTGTCTTCTATATTTTAATAGAAATTTCAACCAAAACCTATATCATTTTCGGCTTACAAAATGTTTAGAAAAATAAAATAGCAAAATCTACACGATGATGATAGACCGCCATTAAATTATATGAAAAAAAACCTAGATATACATTTTATTCTCTAAAGAACCATAATTAGAAAAATTAATTAATTAATTAAAAATAATAATTAAAAACAAAATGTTAATTAACAATAATTAATTAATAAACATTCACCATATAATCTTACGACAACATATATATATATATATATAAACCTATAGTGCCAACTCTTTAAAAAATTTAATTTAAGCGTAGGAGAGATTAAGATCACATAATTTATGTACATAGCATGATAACAAACTCTGTAAAACTATAGCTCTGATATCAATTGTTGAAAAAAGAGTACGCAACAAAATTTTAGAACTTTTTAAATTAAAACCATTTCTGTAAACGAGTTTACGATAAATTAATAATAGATTGCTAGCCTCTTATAAAATTGACACCGCACTTCTAACAAAAAAAAAACGTTTGATAGAACTACTATTGAGAATCACGTTTGAAAGAGCCTCAATCAATTGGTCTTCTTTGCAATTCTCTTTTCCACTACCAGAATGCGAGCATACACATATCGTTCGATTCTCTTAATAACTTCTCTCCACAATCACAAGAGAATAATAAGAATCACTATTCTAGATGCTGAACCATAATTCTTTAAAGTAATAGAGTTTCTCTCTCTAAAAATCTCTCCTTAAATCAAGTGACCTTTCTTAATGATGAAAAACCACAAGACCATATTCCTATTTATAAAGGTTGGATGGGGACTAATTCTTATCCAAAAAAGCTTCAAAATTCGAGTTTGGATCAAATCCCACAGCTAAAAATACGTTTGATGCGGATCACTAATCTGGCAGAGGTAGTTGATCGCCCTATACTAGGCCCGATCGACCGAGCTAATGTGGCAAGCCCCTGCCACGTGTGTTTCTAGCTTCTAAGATCATCTGATCCACCTGTATGAACTAATTGGATAGTAAGTACTTTATTTGACCCAAATATTTTTCAGAGTCTTAGTTTTAATTCAAATAACTCAATACAAAAGTTATTTGATTAAAACAATAATATGCAAAATAATTCCATATTCAAATAAGATATATTTAAATAATTCAACATGTTTATTTTGAATTAATTCATAAAATTAATTCAACCAATAAACTATCATAAATTAATAAAATCCAATTAATTAAATATTAAGCCAATGTAAGAATTAACATAAGTTACTAATTTGTCAGAAAAACACATCATATCGTTACAGGTTAATATGTGTACTAGCAAAGGGGACCCGATGAACATAAATAGATCAAGCTCCAATAATTATAAAATAACGTATCTTGACATGTACATTTTATAATTATCAACTTTAAAGTAATTCCACTAAAAGTTTAGAGTTGTACTCTCAAGCTATATATAAATTACAAAACTCTAATAAGTTAATTGTCTATGACATATCATAATGTGTAACATTCCCATAGAATATTCATAATCGGCTTGAAGATAAATTTCATTTTATCTTCCCAATTATATTTATTTTATGTTATATTATTTCACTATTGGACACTATTCGTAACTAATACAAATAGTATACGATTTGGTTACACATTTGCATCCAAATAGTTGAGCATTTCAATTTTAAATTATAAGATAATGCCTATAAAAGAATTTTATTAACTCTACAAAAGAGCTATGGATTCCATATCTATGAATAACGAGTCTATGTCATTTAAGAATCATGTCTCTAATGTATTGATATGTATACCTTTAATTAATTCAGGATACCTTTTGGTATATCAAAAGACACAAGTCAAGAATACAAATTTATTAATTCATTTTAGGAATAAGATGTAAAACACACGATTGTCTAAAGTGAATTGATTTTTCAAACAGAATTATTAACTAAATCAATTCATCTTTAGTCCCGATCCAATATATTATCACAATATATCAAAGCCTCCATTTGCAGAGTCTCACTCTGATAAACAAGACAATAATCTCCTATTAGAAATATAGACAATATAACAATCCTAACATGAATAAAGCACCCAACTTTATTTCCTTGATTGTGGATTTTTCATTATTTAGACCGTCACCTGCACATTCATGTTTTACGCATAATCTATCCATCGTATACATGATCTTAAAGGTTTAGATTGACAATCACATATTTTTATTTGCTTATCAAACATTCAACATAAATAAATATAAAGGGGACAATATTTAATATATGACATAAATAATTTTTTATTGATTAAATGTCTCAAAAGTATTACATCATTTAATCCTTAAGGCATCTAGTCTTACACCATATACTGAAAAGAACATCCCAATTGAATTCTACATTTAACCTTCCCCTATAAGTGGGTCACTCTAAAATTTATATAAATTTTATTCTGAGAAACTATTTATTAAATGAGAAATTATTGTAGTCCAGTAACCAATAAATGCCTTGTAAATTTGGTTTCTTAATAAGGTTGATTAAATCTCACCCCCTGCCCCCTCTTTCACGATCAGATTCCAGTCATCTAAATCAAAAGGCATCCATTAGGAGAATGATGTTAATTGACGATGTTTTTATTTATCAAGATTAAGAAATAGAAGTCAATCTTATATTAACTTTAAACTCATTTTTATCTTGAAATGAAAGTGAAATTGGTTGGCCCCATCCACCTTGTTGGATTGAGACTTCCATTGCTAATAGTAATATTAAATTACTAATTTACCTCTAATTTACTCGCAAGATTGGTTGTAAAGAAAACAACTTACAAAGCAATGATTTTGAAAGAGGGAAAACGACATCAACGTAAAAAGGATAACAACATGAAACGAGAATAGCTTGGTAAACGACAATGAACTTGAAAACAACAACAACAACAACCTAGAAAACGACTAAAATTTAAGCATTGTAGACCAATGAAGGACGTTATCTACGTCAGTGATGCAATTATTATGGCAGCATATCAAAACAACCATCCAATTATCTTTTTTTCTTTTTTTTGGTTACGTGACTGGCTTTTCTATTATGCTTGCCACACGTCACTAGTTGGCATAAACAGCATTATTAATCTGGACCAATAATGAATACAGAAAAGAAAGCAATATTGATCTAGTGCAATGGTGAATAGGCAATTTGACCTAGTATTTATGACAATGTTTTTTTGGATTTGCATAAAAAATTGATTTTGATCTTATCTTAACATGCTAAATTCGTGTCCTTTCAAATGTACTCCTACAAAATAAAGACTCAAACAAATATAGAAAAGACAACCTTATAACAATAGAAAATGATGGTAATTAAAAAAAACACCAACTGTACTGTATGGTTCGGGACGTTCAATTCAATCAAAATCATAATGAAACAAATATTATATATATATATATATATATACACACACACACACACACTGACACACCCTAATCAATAGGGTGTTTTTTAGTACCTTGTCGAAAATATCTCACTAGAACCTCATGGATAGGGTGGATTTTATACCCTATGGCAAATGTCTCATTAAAAAATGCAAAACGAGAATGCACTCGAAAAAGTAGTAATATCACGGAATTCGTGATAAACGACAACAAAGTAAAACTCCCCGGCGTAAAACAACAAGAAGTAGAAAACAAATATTAATCCAAGTAAAACGACTAATGTAAAATAATTCAACATGGTAATGATAAAAAAATGACCCAACGTTGTTTCAAAAAGTTTTTCAACTTGCAATCATCAATTTGTTGAATTTAAATTTACGTAGTTTTATGAAAAAATTAATAAGATATTTTAGCACAAGTGCAGTTCAACGCTGAGATTCTAAACTTCTGGTGCATATATGACAACAACAAAAAAGCAAGCCTCTTATATACATAGTTTGAATCAAAATGAAAAAAATAGATTAAGCACAATGAAAATGGTGAAGAGAATCAGTAAGAAACGTATATAATAAATTTCAGCAAAAATGAAAAACCAGCAAAATACATTTTCAATAAAAAAAAATAATACATGATGCATATTCAGACTCCTGATAATGAATTCAAGCATTCAATTAAAGTAAATACATACGAGTAAAATATAGGAATAAAAATAAATTTGCCAACCATGGTTATCTCAGCACCGAACAACAAAAACTTCCCTAACCAAGTAAAAAATGAAATATATGTATGAAATCACAAATGTCATTTACAACTTATATATATGTTGCTTCCTATCATTTCAGATACCATAATAGTACAGATCAATGTGAGATCTATAGGAGACCTAGTACCAAAGAATAATACAGTAAATTCACAAAACCAGAACAAAGTAGATACATAGTGTTTATAGCACGAATACATTTCCAAAAACAAACTTTAAACCAACATGATGCACTTTCTTCTATAACATATCAAAAGTTTGGCCAATGCCCATCAAACGCTACCGGGAGGCAATGCTCCTCTAAGATTTTTCACAGCACTGTCATAGTGTACGAAGCCCAGAAACCAAAACTCATGATTGTCAACAGAAATAACCTGTATGTATTTTGCAGCTCCATTGAGTTTGCTTGTTGATGGATTCACAGCCTTAAGCTGATGGAATGGAATAACCACCTAGAGAAGGAAACAAGCCAATCAACAGAAATTTTCTGAACAAACCAAAAAACAGAGATGCTCCACTAAATAAAGTTTAAAATAACAAAAGATTTGGAACTTAAGCATACCCTAATACAAGCTAAATGATGGCCAAACTTGATAAATGCAACATGCTAAACCAAAACATACTAGAAGATTTACTATGTCCTCTGCTAAAAGATTTACAGCATACAAGAGGTTTACAGGCAAATTTGATATCAACTGGCATGCAAGTTTGCAACATGTTAAAAACTAAAAATATGAGAAGATTTACCATGTGTAAGAGGCGAAATAGGACTGTGTTGGTTTATGTTGCAAGGCACGGGCCAAAATATAAGAGTAAGACACACAAAACACGTGTTTATATATGTGTTTCTCAAATACTAACTAACAGACAGAATGTCTATAGCACACATGTAAAAATGCACGTGGTCATGTGTGCTCTCTGTGTATGTGCATGCCCGTGCGCGTGCGTGCATGTGCGTGGGGAGGGTGTGGGGGCATGTGTACACCACAATAGTACACAATTACGAAAACTCATCTAATGATATAACTAAAGAATGGGTTGGATAGGAGGGAGGGAGAGTGTTAAAGAAAGAAAATCTTAGTTTTCCTCAAAGTTGTTTGGCATAATACAAAGGAAGGATGATAGTTTTCCTTAACCTTGTTTGGTATTAGAAAAGGAAAGGAATGAAGAGTGTATGTTTTTACTTCAAATTAAAATGCTACCCCTACTATAAATGAATCTATCATATTTATTTAATTATAAATTATAGTTAATTAAATAAATTGATTTTAATAATATTATCCATGTTTATTTTTAAAATAATTACAGATATGTTAATGATTATATGTAATATATACAACAATTTAATATTTGACTACATTCGGTAAAATATATGGAAAATTAATCCTAAAGGCATGCACGAATGCATTGGGTGACATATATGCGCAGGAGTGCAAAAAGCATATTAAAAGATGAAGTTGTGAAAGGACAACATTGGACTTTTGTTGCAAAATAAGAAGCAACATCACTAAAGGGTAAAATAGGAATTTTGATGGCCTTCATTTGTCCCCATTTCAACCCGTCCAAGATTGAGATGATTGGTTTTTGTGAGCCGGGAGGGACAACCTATCTCTAGCATCTTCCCTCCCTCAGTCCTTTACATCCAACCAAACAACCTTATTAGTGCTTTTCCATGGCCCAATACCTTCCACACAATCCTTCCATCCTCCAAGCCACCCAACCAGACACACCCACATGGTCAAGCATAGTGCCAGCGAAAATACAAAATACAATCACAGAAAAGGTAGCAGATGTTTCTAAGAGAAAAGGTAATACGAATAACAATGTGAACACAAAGTTAGGCAACAACTGTTTCAAATGATAACATCAAATAAACTTAGAATCTACCTTATAATAACTCCACTCAGTCCGGTCACCAGCTTTGTAGGAAAGTGGGCTGTCACTACAAAATGCAAGCTTTGCAGTTGACAAATATAAAATTCCCATTACTGGACCAGCAGATGTGGATAGGTAGCATGCATATGTCTTTTGAAGTTGCTCCTCAGGGACGGTCTCAAAATTTTGTCGAAATATCTTCTCATAACCGCCTTCTGCAAGGACCTTTGTTCCCTGAGCTATTCTTCCAACAGCAGCATCAGCAAAACTGGGACCCGTTTTCACTGAATTAAGAAAAGTTTTAGTACACAGTTTGTTCATTAAAAATAAAATACAGAATTCTACAAGCAACTAAACACGAAATAATGATCACCTCCATAGTCACTGGTTAGTAGTTAGTATGGGTGGAGCAATACAGAAGCACAATACTAACATCAAATGCAAACTGAAAGAACACAACTCATTCTAAACAATGTCAGCTACTAGGACCAGGTCCAAATTTAGATGAATTTCCAAGCCAGTTGTAAAATCATCAAGTTATGGCCACATATTCTTTTGATTGTAGCACGTACACGCTGAAAGATTTTGGGCCAATCAAAAAAAATCAAACGAACCTTTTGGCTTTGTTGCTCTCGACCTGAGTGAGAGCCAGATAAAAGACATAAAGATCTCCCAAAAAGTAAAACCAAACTATCATACATCATCAAGTATCTCAAATATCTTGCTATATAATTCAAAAATTTCACATTCTCCCAGCATAATCCAAAATCGTCTCACAAACAAATTGCAACAAATTGTTCAGAAGAGACCAATAAAATATCAGAATACTAAAGTTTACAAATCCTTCTTAATGGTTAGCAATACTTGTCTTTTGTGGCACCATTTAGCAGATACACAACAACAACAACAACTAGAAGGCGATGCCCTTAAAAAGATCAAAATTGCAGCCAAAAAAGAAAGGGGCAAATTTATTACATATTGTGATACATCACACACACCCTTGAAGCAACTCCAATGCAATGTCAAATTGCTTAGTCAATGTCAAATTTTAACATTTGAGTAGGAAAATCACTCTACAATTTCATGCTATTCTCAGTGCTAGATTTGACATATATCATACTGGGTCACAAATTTGGGACCAAGAATAGGCCATAGCATATGCCAAATATTGGTTGATGCATTGACTTTCTCAGTTTATTATTATAACATTGACAATTTCATATTATTTTAGAAGTAAAATTTTACTTTTACAACTTCAAAAGCTTTATGATTATGATAAGAAGTAAATATAACATTTGAAATAGTAGTATGCATTGGGGCACATATCAAATAAACAAATCAAATATGCCATCTACATACTTTCTAATGCCAAATGTAACACTGAAGTTAGCATTTGCAGTAGAGATGGTCAAATACAACTTCCTAGTTATATACATCTTATAATTGATTGTTATCGGTAACAAAATAGTCTCCAAATAGGAGTTCAGAGGACTTAAAATGCTTGCCACACGCAAAAACAGAACGGATACAAACACTGCGTGAAATCACACAAGGAATGAGACTCACAATGTTGCCACATGTTCCCCGCAAGATCCTCAGCCTTCTTGGTGGCTTCCGCCGCCTTCTTTCCCCACTTCCCAAGAACCACTTTCACCGAATCCATCTTATCTGCTCAAAAAAAAAAATCATTTAACGAAAACCCTAGAGAACCAAAAACCAAATGCGATTAATGTCACAGAATGATCAATCACTGGACGCGAAGAGATTAGGGCCACTCACTCTTGGCGGAGGAAGGCGGCGGCGGCGCTGGAGGGGCGACGTAGGGGTTGGACTCCGGCGGCATCGAAGTGGCAGCGTCGCCAGCAATCGGAGCCCGCGCTTCGGCGTAAGCCGGAGCAGGAGGAGAAGGAGGAGGCGGAGCGGAGGGCTGTTGCAGCGGAGATTGGGGTTGCGTAGAGATGGAGACGGAGGTCCAAGTCTCGGGGTGAGGGGGACGAACGACGTCATCTGGTTGGAGCTTAGGGTAAGGAGCGTAGTCGGAGGAATGTGGGGATTTGTCGGTTGCTGGGGATGGATCGGAGGGATGTTGCTGGTTGCTCATCTTCTTCTTCTGCGAGGAGGGATGGGAAGGAAATGAGGGATTTGGGACAGATGGAAAATGGAGGAATTTGAGAAAGAGAGAGAGAGAGAGAGAGAGAGATTGGGGGGAGAACTGAAGGGAGAAGGGATATTCGAAGTTGGAAAAGGTAGTCAAATATGTCGTTGGCGTTAGCATTTTCCACCTGTCTTTTGTTGCTGTCAAATGTTTCCTCTTTTTTGTTTTTGTTTTTTGTTTTTGTTTTTGTTTTCATCATTAGATGCTTCTCCTTAAAGGGGCATAATTTTTGTTGATTGATTTAAGTTTTGACCACTTGTATTTATTAGTTATTTTATTTTCAACTTTAAACTTTAACAAAGTGTTTGGAACAATAATTTAATTTGAGATTCATTTAGTAAATAGATTTAAATTAATAATTTGATTTAAATTAATATAATTTGAATTAGAATTTGAATTAAGATTTGAATTATTATCTAAATTGACATTTAGCTGTGCATTTAAGTTTTAATCTAAGTATGAAATAAAATTGAAATTTATATTTAAAAAGGTAGTGAAAATAATTTTTGATTTATTAATAAATCTAATAAAATCTTAATGTTAATGATCCTAAAAAATATACAATATGGATCTTAATTTATTCCTCTCTTCACTAGAAACATAATGCAAAAAGAATCATCTCTATTAGATGTCAAATGAAGAAGTTATGATTTTTTTCCCTCAAATATAGGAGAGAGAATTTTAGTCTTTACTGTAGTAGAGATATCCAAGTATCATAAGTTTAAGGGGGAGTCAGAACTCTAAAATATTGAATTTTTTATACTTAAAGAATTTGGACTTTGAAGGAAATAAACACGTATTCAAAGATTCTTGATACTCAAATCTAAATTTAAATTCATTGAGTACAAAGAGTACTTGAACCAAACACCCCCTAAACTATTGGTTTAAATTATAAACAGTGTAAAACTCTCACATGCTCTAGTAAAAAAATATAATATAAAGCTCTCATATGCTATAGTTCTTAAACCTTGTTAATTGATACATTAATGATTCTCAAGCTTTACAAGTGTTACCTAGTGGTGCCTCTACAATAGAAGCACATTATAACCAAAAAAAAAATTAAAAAGACAAACATCTATGTACAATATTTTTCCTTAAAAAAGGTAGATGAACTAAGATGCCAACAAAAAGTGAACTATAATGGAAAAAATAAAATTATAAAGGAAGACCGAAAATAAAATAAAATAAGGACCAAAAAAACAAGAAGGGGATTTTGACCTAAATAGTAAGTATAGATGAATTTGAAAAAATGTTATGCTTTTTGAAAGTGAAACTGTAAAGGTAAAAAATGATGGATTAACTTCACTTGACATCTTTTGTGCTTTGCTAAAATTAAAAAACATCTTCTTGACCAAATCTAATTACATTAACACCCTTGATTTTAGTCATTGATTCAAGAATACCAAATCAAAGCCATTATTATTTTTGGCAATCAAAGCCCTTAACTTAAATTAGCATAAAATGTCCAAAAAAAAAAAAGGAATATCGAACCTTACCTAAGTAGTGCCATCGTCCCCTGTCGAGCCCACCCACCCTGTCTTCCCCTTGTCGGCACTAGCCATAGCTAGCTCATCCCCCTATCGCTCGTCACCCTTCCCTTATAGGCCCTTGTCCCAGTCGCCGCATCCCTCACCCCAACCAGCCCACCTCCAAATCTAGGGAGAGAGGAAATAGAGACACATGAGAGAAAGGGGAGGGAAGGAAGGTGGAGGATTTTCTAATATTTCTAATTTTTATTTTCAAAATTTGAAGATATGTCTAAAGTTTTATGAGTATTTTGGCATTCATATTCTAACATTTAAGTTTTAACTGCTATAATAAAAAGTTCTTATATATTACAGGTTTTTTTATTTTAGCTCACAATTCAAACTATGTTCTCAAATGCTCTCTATATATGTTTTATTTAAAAAAAGGTATTATATTTGTTTTTTATCTATATTTTCAAAGTTTCATTTTTTTATTTTGTTATAATTTTACTTTATGAAAAAGTAGAGTATTAAGAAGATAATTAACTAAGATCTATTTAGTTTTAAAAATACTCAAAATTACTAATGTGCTTTATATATATATATATATGTCTATATATATCTATATATATTATATATATATATAACATTTTAATTTCTTGAAACTTTGAAAAAAAAAGAATAAAAATTTTCATCTTATGATGGTGAAAATTATTTTTTTGTAAAGTTTACGTGTTGTTAGTATAATTAGTTTTGGTTAAAGGAATATTTCTATTGTTTTTACAAAATACAAGGAGTAAACAAAATGGAAAAAGGATAAAAGATGAAAATAAATTAAAAACAAGGATAAAAAATAAAACAAAAAGGAGGATTTCAACAAATGATGAAGTTCTTGGTCGAAACCCATGATCAATGACATGGAGATGTAATTGAGTGGGCCTCATTAAATTTTCTAAATTTAAATTTTTACCCAAAAATTTTTTTAAAAAGTTTAGAGATGTCTTTATCATGCCCCCATTGAACAATTAAAAAATGTTATTTTCTTTTCATTTAACAAGAAAAAACATAATTGTGCCACCACTCAATAATGAAAATGATTAATTATAAACATTTCCCTTAGTTGAAACCCTTGCAACAGTGTTCCCCTAAACTTCAAAATGCTACATGCGCTCCTCCGATCTATTTATTGTTAACTAAAAACCTCTTTTAGTTAGAAAGGAATTAGTACATGATTTTAATCTTGTACATAATATAAAAGTATTTTGCTAACTCTATCATGTTGATTTGAATTTAGAAATAAAATTTTTAATCATTAAAAAACTTGCAAATTTTTTTAAAAAAATAGTCTCTTTTTTCTCTTTTATGTGACTACTCTAGGGTAAGCTAGCGATATAATGATTCATTTTCAACAATCCTTATTATATGTGTGATATTGTGTCATTTGTGTTAAAAAATATAATAAAAGGAATTTTTTGTTAACATTATGTAGATTAAGAGAACACATGTTATGTTTCAAATTATGTTTCGAAATTTAAAAGGCATAGTGTTATAAGGAATATAATTGAGAAGGAATTTTGGTAATTAATCTTGATCAAAATATATGATATGAATATTTAATAACATATTGTATCTATTTTTTCATGATACCTTCATTAAAAAATTTTCTAGCTTTGTCATTGTCATGATCAATAAAAGTTATAAAGCCTTGTAAAATTGTATAATTAAAAGGCTTTTACTATTTTTTTAAATATTACTAACATCATTTATGTTTTTTTTTCTCTATGTTTTCTCTCGATCTGTTGTCATGGGAACCCTCTCTGGCTTCAATTATGACTCATTTGTAACTCACCATATATGCCATATTGCATATAGCAACATGATTATGTATCTATGGTGCGAATCACACACAACCCATGTGATAGCAAACTCACTAGTTTTAAGACCTTACGTCTCACGTCATCTAGTAAGAAAGGAACACTCTTATTTAACCATATATAATTAAAATCTTACTACTTGTAAAGCAATGAGTCTCGTTTAAAAATACACTATATACTATATTAGGATATACTATTTTATGAGCAATGATGCCTTAATCTCATGGGATGTAAAATAAATTTTCCGTCATGAAGTGCTAAACTCACAACAATTGTGATGTTACGACCTCTGCATGTGTCAAAGTCACACGTGAAGCCAAAATTAACAGATGGTAACAGTTACACGACTTGAAACTTACTTATTCTAAAACACTTGAAAGTAATTTTTGTTCACAACTAAAAAAGGCAAGCCTTACTCAATAACCTCACGTTGTGGGACTCACCTTTGATAAGTTTTTAGTATTCAAAACTATTGATGTCTTTAATATTTTTTATAGTAAAAGAACAATGCTAGGTGTATTAGTGGTGTTAAACACCATACATCAATAAAAGATGGGTCTCAAAGAATAGACCCATAAGTTAAACCCATTTTATATTAGTTATCATGTTTGCCACCAATAGTGTCCCCAAACATTTTTATAACAAAAGTAATGTTTTATAATTTTAAAAGAAGCATAATAATCATAACTTAAATGACCTATACCCTTTTAAATACTATGAAGGATGAATATTGGACCTTTTTTCATATTTTTAATTATATTTTTCATATTCAAATGCCTCGCATAAAAATAAATGAGTTGGCTATATGAAATTATATAAATATATATATATATATATATATATATTAGTTTGAGTATGAGAGTTTTGGAACTGTACACTTCATAGTAGAATCATGTGTGACATTGCTGCTAAACAATGCTTGCAATCATTTTTTTTCTTTATTCTTTTTCACACAATTAATTAAATGAAATTCTTGACAAGTGAGTATAATTTGATAGGTACAAGTTGTTGATTCTTCCTTAGTACAAGGCAAATTTATTCATTTTTTTAGATCATTCTCTACAAAGTCTATAGAAATGTCACAAAACTAAGCCTTTATTTGATTTTTACATTGAGAAAAATGTTATTGTAAAGAATATCATTCCACTATCATTTAGAATACCAAATGCACCCTAAACAATATTATACTAAAATACCAACAATTCTTAATGATCGATGGTATCCTACCATGATACTTGGGGTTACTCTGTGTGACACCAAAGATCTAACAGTTGACGATAGTTGACTAATGAATGTCAGTATCTTACTATGATACTTGACGACATTTGTTCATGGTAACAAAAATTTGAGGATTGGTAGCCACCAATCATTCTACCATTTGTTTTCTCACCACAATATTTTAAAAATTACAAAAAAAAAAGGTGCCAACATATTTTGTCAATAAAACATCCAGAAATACCATAAAATCAATTGAAAAAGGAAAAGAAACACAAAAAATACCAATTAAGCTAGAGATTGTCAAACAACATGATTATCTAGTGGCTACTTTGTTGGCAACCTGATCACCATAGATCTTCTTTGCAGCCAAGCTAGGAGATCTCGTCAAAGATCTCATTTGCTCGACCTTTAAGGTAGATGTTGGTGTTAGGATAGATGCCTATAAAGCACATGATGCTTTTTGTAATAAACATATTTATAAATAAATAAAGTGAATTTATTCATTATTCATTATTTTTGTGTGCATGTATTGTTATATGCTTTGTGAATATCATTAAAATTTCACAATTATCTGGCTGACCTTAAATATTATATATAAGCATTATATATAATAGGATAATATTTAAGGATGATAGTTAAAATAATCAATAATATATAATTAATTATTAAATCAAAGTGTGGAATCTTTAATTAAACATTACTAATGCAGATTATTTCCATTAAGAATTGAACGGTCTTATCCGAATTATTAATGTAAGGAGCCATTAAACGAGTGTGTTGTACATAATGAGATTATATACAACCAGGACATGATAAGATATGAATGACTAACAATTTTCGTTAAATATAGCAAGTTCTAATCTTATCGATCGATGATCATATATAAGATGATCTTAATCTAGAGTTATTAGCAAACTCCTATTTATGAATTTATGTCTTTTGATTTACTTTGTACAGATTTGAGAATCAAATCTTATTCCTTATATCTTGGAAGCATGAAGAAGTAAGTAGCCGGGAATGTTAATATTACAAGATAAAGTCCATTCCTTCTCTAATGAGAAGTAGATAAATAATTCTATTGAGTGGTGATTCGGGGCTTTCATAATAATAGCGCTCAATTCATTATTAAGTTCATGAATTTATTATTCATTAAAGGGTCAATGGCACTCAAGGATAAAGAAGTAATTAGAGAAGTTAACGGATATTACCTAGCTCTAATTATGAATTATTTACAGAGGTTCGACTTATATAAAGTGGCTATATTATATGGACGACTCTGAGAAATGAGTAATTAGATATCTATGATTTCAAGAGTGTAATTTCAAGTATTTAGTAGAGTCACATTGGAATTAATAAAAAAGTAATATATTAATTACAGAGTTTATTTAATATATTAGTTTTATTGGAGCTTAAAATCATGGGTCCATTAATCCCTCGCCATCCTTGTAAACACTATTTGGACAAGATAAATTATTGGTTTAAATAATTAATTTAGAATTATAGGATTCTAAATTAAATATCATTCAAAATAAATTAATTATGAATTAATTTAGATTGATTAAATAAATATATTATTTAATAAATAAAATAAAATAAAATAATTAATTTTGAAAGACATACACTGTGGATGACGCATATAGTGGGAGGGTCTCACTGTGTGTGACTCATATGTTATCAATTATGAATTAATTTATTTTTATCACTCAAAATAAATTAATTGTGAATTAATTTATATTTATTAAATAAATATATTGTTTAGTAAACGAAATAAAATAATTAACTTTAGAAGACACACAGTGGGTGGTCACATTGTGTAGGTGGCACACAGAGTAGGAGGGTACTATTGTGTGTGGTGCCTATGATATCAAGGGAAAGTCCCTTGTGCGCATCAAAGCAGGTTTACAAAGTTTCCATATTTAGCATTTTTAATTTTGAATAAATGTAATTTAATTCAAATATAAAAAAGTTAAGTGTAGACACAAATAAGATTGGGTAACAAGCAATATTCTCACCTACACTGTTATGTGAATGGCACCACATGCATGGAGAGTCTCTCTGTGTATGGCGCCTAACATAGTACAAAAAATGAAAAATTTGTATCTTTTTATTTAAATTAAATATTTGATATTAAAATTAAAATAAGAAGACTTTTCAAAATTAATTAACTCTCTTATTTTCTATAATTAAAATTTATTCATTAAAGACACACGTGAGTTTTGAAAAGACTGAGTACTTTGCAAAATTCTTCTCCTTGGTAGGCGTGTAAGAGCGTTAGAGAGAGTGAAGAAAAGTTCTTCATCCCCTAACATGTTCTTCTTGTATGTTGAGATTACAGGTGATTTAAATTAGTTGAGTGACCATTTAAGAAATCATATTCTTTCAACGTCCACCCATTCGTCTATCTCGTTGTCAAGGATTAGGCGAGGAAAACAGAGGTTTCATCTTAAAGAGGACGTCCTTTGCAAGCTGGTTGTTTCCTTTCATCTTTGATCAAATTCCAAAAAGCAAAAGTTTTGATTTATGTTTATTTATGTCAAAAAATAATATAATTCACAATGTTTTACAACAGTTTTGAGAAAATTTTTCTTATATATACTATCTATACCATTACCATGTTTTTGTTTTTTTTGTGAAAATTATTTTCCAAAACCAACAGTTGGAGCCTTCCTTGTGCAAAAGAGATCTCACCAAAGATTGTTGCGATGAGAAAAGAGGTCGTGACAAATGACAGGGCGACAACAGTGTCACAAGTTGACAGGTGAGCTAGGAATTTAGAATAAAGAAAGACAGAGAAATATTTTCTAAACAAACTCTATAGTATTTTAGCCGATAAATATTTAGCATAACCTATATTATTTTACGAAGGTGCAAGATTTTGCAAGAAGTCTTATTTGGGTGTCAAAAATCAATCCAAGTGATAAACTGCTCTTCACAAAAATGCCACACGCCACACATTCATGCCTTGGATTGATCTTTACCATTTAAAAAAGTTAATGTAGAGAACATAATGCCGCCATGTTTAAAATACCAAATATATTCTCAATAGTTTCATGCCAAGATAGTAGGACTATTTATTTGTGACTGCCAATATCCTATCGTGATACCAGGAGCAATCAGTCGTGATACTAAAAATTTCAACAACTGTTTGTCGGCAATCATTGATGTCCTGTGATGACACTTTTTAGTCACTTGCTATCTTAGTATGATATGTTACGGTTGCCAAACGAAGAATTTTAGTATCTTATTGTAATACCAAAATTCTAGCAATTAGGATCGTGACAAGGTAGTGAATCGAGCAAAGAGAGAAAAGAAGGGAGAGAGAAAGAGGTCGAGACGAAAACCTAGGCTATTTCTTTTCCTCCTTGAAGCGAAAATTGATCCACTTAGAGATGTAGTGGCATCCATCTTAATAACCTCGTGGGAAAGGCGTGGCAAAGGACTTATATTTTTAGTTTTAGGCAAAGGCGAGCCATCCTTTTTTTTTTTTAGGTAGACGAGCAATCATTTAATTTGAGGCGAATGAAAGAGACATCAATAGTGTATTTGGTAATCTTAGTTTCAATTAAAACTTTTAGTTGCTATAGTTTAAAACTTTTACATGCTACAATATCAAGTAAAAGTAAGCTAAGTGTAAAGTTCTCATATGCTATAATGTTCTTTTATCAAAATTGGCTCAAACCATATTTCTTAAACACCCCACAAAATTAGTATTCAAATACATTACTTTTCTATAAAAAAAAGTTTTAATCTATCTATCACCTATATAGTAAACAAGAGTTTCTTTTGACATTTTTTAAAATCTGTTCATCTATTTGGTCCAAATATACTTTTTTTTTTTGAATCTTGATCGATGATCCCTTAACTCTTTAGTAGGTGAAACTTTAGTTCATCTTTTTTTAATTTTGTTAAAACAACCCCTAAACTCTTAAAACCTTAACAATCGAAAGACATTCTTTCAAAATTAACCCAAAGCCTAATGGAAACATGCACGTGTTAGTCACGTGACCTGGTTTTGAAGAACATAATAGTAAAATCACCTAATTTATATTTTTATAAAAATTAAAAAAAAAATTGGGAAAAAAAATACTCAAACGATGAGTGTGGTTCCGCTTTGAGTGTGGATCGTCTTCTCCAGTGGGTGGGTGCAGAGCACCGGAATGCCCAAGTCTTTGAGCAAATTCTCAGCTTCTTGAGCTTCCACAGAGGCTACATCTTCAATAGGACCTTCTAAGGTTAAGTGACCATCAATTGCTACAATCTCAATGCGGAGAGTACAACACAAAAAGAGAATTTCAATTAATAATATATTGACTGAGACCTCCAAAAAAAAAAAAAAGGTTGTGTTTCCCCTTGACAAAATTTTGTTGTGGTGTTAAAACACTAAGCGAAAAAGAGAGAGAAATGGAATGATTCTGATAAAAGAGGGAGAGGGAGTCTTACCAAAGGAATCGAGATAGTGGGAGTTGAGGTTGAACTCGCCCTTTGTCCTCTGACCCAAGTAATCGAAATCACCCCCAATTGACGACGTCAATGGGAACACCGACGACGAACTCTGCCTCTGGTTCTGGTTGTGGCTGGCGGCGGAGGAGTTAGAGCTGGAGCTGGAGCTGGAGCTGGCAACCAAAACCATCTTCCTCTTACTCCTGGGTTTTGGTCTTGGCAGTGGTATTATTGGTGTTAGAAAACGTGGGTTGTTTTTTTAGAACAAAAGCAGAAGGAAAGGCCATTGAATATTGATGATGAAGTGGAGTCCTTGCGCCTGCACTTCCACAACAACTTACCGTTACCGCCCTCTATTTTTAATAATATATCTCGCTTCTTAATGTAAATTACACTCTCTGTACGGATGACGATGATGATGCCGATGGGGATGGGAACGGTGGAGATTTGATAGTGGTGATGCTGATGATGGGAATGGGGACATGGACAAAAATTTTTCTCACATTTTTTAAATTTTCATTGAAAGTTTGAAGGTCTCGGAATATTTTTTAAGTATAAACAATTTTTTTTTATATTTATTGAAAGTTTTAAAAAATTTTAAGAGATGTTTTAATTTAATTTTAGAGGATGTTTTGAGACTTTAAAATTTCTAAAATTTTGAAAAAAATTTTAAAAATATTGAGAAGCTTTTGTCCAAACGCTAAAATTTAAAGAAAATTTTTGTTAATACTATAATAAATCAGTAAAATATTGTTTTATGAGAGGTTGTAGGTATTGTTTTTTACATGATTTTAGTTTATATCAAAAATTTAATATAAAACAAATATTCATTTTTTTTTTTGTAATTTTTTTAATATTTCCACCGATATCAATATTTTTTTTAAAATTTTTATAAATTTAAAGTACCGATATTTTTACCGATATTGATATTTTCATCATTAATCCGAACATAACACAATTTTCTTAGGCAAACAATTAGGAGAATTCACAGTTTTTAATTTATGAAAATACAGTAGGAAGTTATCAAAAAACTTATATTGGCATGTTCGTGACTATGTTCAATATTATTAAAATAATATGTCATAGAACCAATATTGTTTAAATTAAGATGAAATTTTGATCACATTTGAACCTCATAGAACTTTCTTTTGGTATTAAGAAATGTAATATGTATGATTTTTTATATGAAACTTGTTTATTTATGTATCTTTTTAATGTTTATGCTATCAGAAAGTATTAAAGTCATGTTCTAATGTAAATTTCAGTAATTTTTGTAAATTTTTTCACCAATATCGATATTTTCTTCGATATTTTAGTAGAATTTGAGTACCGATATTTCTACTGATACTGATATCTTCTTCCATGGATGGGAAAGGTGGGTCATTGAAGAGGGAGGGATGGGGGTGGGTTTTGCCAGAGAGAGATCGGACAATTAGGATATTTTAAGTTGTTTGTTTTCTTTTTTTTAATGGTTATTTTTTTAAAATAGGGATGTTTTAGTAACTGCATCTTCAAAATCAGGTCACATGACTAGCGTGTGTGTGTTTTCCGTTAGGTTTTAGGTTAATTTTGACAGCAGGTCCTCTAATTGATGAGGTTTTACGAGTTAGGGGTTGTTTTGTTAAAATTTTAAAACAAAAGGCCAAAGTGTCACTTACTTACTAAAGAGTTGAGGGACCATTAATGCAAAATATTTTTTTTCCAATTTTTGATACGTCTTCAACTAAGTTGCAGTCCTGTTGCTCTTTTATTATTATTATTAGTTGGATTTGACATTTTTAACCCTCTTTTATGTTTTTCCCTTTCCTTTTTTCTAAAATTCTATTTTCAAATAAGTATTCTTGAATTTAACTTTTGGTTATTCTGATATGATGTTTTCTATTTTTTAACATTTTATTTACCGATATAGGGTATCTAACACTGCTATTTCTTAAACTTATGGAATATTTATAATTTGCTCTTGAACTTTTACTTCTAGTAAGTTAGCCTCTAACCTAGAAATTTATAGCAAATCACCTTTCATTGATAGCGATTTTAGTTTTTTGACAGAAATTGACATGTAATTTACACTGAAATGTTGATTATTGACATAAATAGTCATTTTTTATATTTATACTTAAATTTATTGTGGTTAATATCTTTAATTAAGTTTTTATCAAAATAGAAAATGTTGAATCAACTATGATTTGAATATGAATTTGGGTAACCATTTTTATGAAAAATTCTTTTATACTCTTAATTAACGACCCATGTAAAAATCGCATATCAATTTCAATCAAAAACTTAAAATTGCTATAAATAAAGGGTTATTTGCTAGACATTTATAAGTTTAAAGGTCACTTGTTAAAATTTAAAATTCCAGAATATAAATTGTAACTATACGACAAGTTCAAAAGGCAACAATGCCACATATCCTTATCTATAATCTATAACAACATAACCATTATCATTTTTTGTTTTGCATTTCTTACCCTTAAAATTTTGTTTAAAAGTGTTATTCTTTCAATTGTAACCTTTATAAATACTTTTATAGATTTTTAAAGAATTAGTTTGAACCAATTGATTTAAGTAGATCAACTTTTTTAACTTTGTATTCAAATACTATTTTCTCCTGCATTTTTTGTATTTGTGAACTTTTTCCATTAACTTTTGCTAATGTATCTTTCTCGCTTTCAGCCCCTTGTTTTACTAATAATTCTATAAAACATTACTTTTTTAAACTATGACCTTTGTTAAATAATTTTCCCCTGTAATTGCTACACTATATTTATATTATTTTCTCAAATGTGCCCTCTATTTAAACTTCTCATAAGTGTGCCCTAATCAGTTTTATATTGTCTTTGCCCTCGTCAAAATATTGGTTTTTTTTTTTTTTACTTAAATATGCCATATTTACTTATAGTGTGTATAATAATAGGCCGAAATATTCCTCTCCATTAAAAGCTAACCACCATTTTTTCATTGTGACATAGGGCCTGTTTGGCACAGATTCTGCTTGTACTTTTAGTTGGGGAAGAAAAGAAACAAAAATTATAATTTTGAAGTAAGTGTTTAGAACCATATTTATAAAAGAGGTTTAATAAGTTAAAATGATTTCAATTATTTCTAAAAGTTACAAAAATGGTGTATTTAAGCTTATAATCTATTATGAACATAAATTTCAAAGTTTATTTTAAAAGTGTTTTTTTAAAGGCTATATTGTGGCCCTATTTGGCACAACTTCTGCTTGTGCTTTTAGTCAGTAAAAGAAGAGAAGCTGTAGTTTTTCAGTAAGTATTTGAAACTATATTTTAAAAGAGCTTTAACAGATTAAAATAGTTTCAGTTATTTTTAAAAGTTATACAAAAGTTATATTTAAGCTTATAATGTATTATTAATACTCTGGTACAAGTTTCAAGTCTATTTTAGAAGTACTTTTTTAAGAAGCTGAATTTTATAACTTTGATAAAAAGCACTTCTAGAGAGCAAAAGATCTTTTAACAGTATATTAAAACACTTCTAGAAACAACTTTTAGACTCAAGAAGCCGAAAGCAGCTTATAAGAAACCCTCTCAAACAGACCCATAATGTTTGTTATTTTAATAAACAAAATATTCATGTTTTTTTTTTCACACCACAAAATTATAGTTTTTTCAGTAAATGTAGCAAATTACTTTCAAATAAGATCTAAAAAATAAAACTAAAGCTTAAATGCTTAAGAATAAAAGAACATACAAAACATGTGTTGAAATTCTCACGTGCTTGGCACGTGATTTCAGCTGGTATGATTCACGCATAAAAGTATGCCGACTTCACTTGCTCACGCTTGTTTACACCCAATTTGGTGGAGTCATGGGTGCTCACAAATTAGAAGCCCAAGACAAGCACAAGAAGTTGTCAGATAGCTTCTATGGCTCTGACACCATTGGCCCATACATTGCATCTGCCGAATTCCAAAGGGACCAAAAATTGCGGGCCAGCCCTCATAGATCAGTAGTCAGTCGACCTGTCATAAGGTCAATAAAAAAAAAAAAAAAGCCAGGGTGAACCGAAAACATCCTTGGATCACATCTCACCACTTATTATTTTTTTTAATTTCATTTTTTTGGTAAAAACTTGCAACTACTTTATGTCCAAAGAAAGATTCAAAAATGAAATGAGTCATTTCGTGAGCTTTTCCCCACCCCCTCCCTTTCAGGAATTCGACAGCATCACACTGTCACCCTCACTGTCTGATTAGCCTTGCAGCTTCTGTCGTTTTTTCACTTCTACGTTGCTGCCATAGCTTAAAAGCCTACTCTCCCCGCAAGCATCACTTAAAAAGCAACCCCTTCTCTTTTCTTGTCACTATCCCCTTTTTTTTGTTTTTTTGGAGGTCCCCTTTTCCCTTCATTATCTCAAGTATTTCAATTAAAAAAAAACTAACTTTAATTACTAGAAATAAGCTGGCGGTTAATTTATAAATGTAAATGAAAGCCTTGTTTTTTGAGCTAGTTTTAGTTTTTGGTTCAAGAAGGCCATAAACCACTCATCGTTAGTTTCATTAATTGAGCCAACAAGTTCTTAACCTAATATGAGAAAATGGGTCAGTTGTTATCTGATTTAGAGCCCAATATACGATGAGAGAGATTGTTAAGGATTTGAGGTAATCCGACCCTGGTTGTGGTAATCTCAATGCCACCCAACAATCCATTAGATTGATTGCTAAACATTCTTAACCATTATAGTCTATAATAGATGGTGCAGTAAAGAGATCAAATTAATTATTTGCAATTTTTGTTATATAATAAGTTAACATAAACTGCTTGCTCGTTTGTGTAAATGGCTGTGACATGGTGAATTCAAAAAGAGAATTATACATTATGCAAGAAATTAGTTCGTATATAAGACTAGTCAGTCATAAAAGAATGCAAATTCTTCATTCCATGTAATCAGGAGATCCATTCAAAATGCCTGTAGAAAAGCTCTGAGGAGATTCTGCAGAAATACATATCCCCATATCAGATTCCAATAGCTCATCTGATCCACCTGACCTATGCCACTTCTTTAAAAGCCTCCCTCGATATTTGATACCAAAAACAGAATAACAACTTCTCAATAGAGTGGTCCATATATTAGACCCTCTTAAGAAGGTAAACTAAACTGTCCACCTATATTTTTTCTATATTGATTTTTGTATGAAAGGCTCTCTTTTTTTTTTTCTTTTTTTTTTTCTTTTTTTTTTTTGAGAAAATGTGGTTAGAATTATAAGGATACTTTTCTTATCAAAAGGAAAGGAAAAAAAAAAAGAAAAAATAAAACGTTGAAATTTCTTTTTCATTGGTTCAAAATGAGGCTAATTAATATTCTTCATGATCAGGTAACTATTTTTTACTCTGAAGTCTGAACCTGTCAGCTCCGCATGCTGTAATCCAACCTCAACAATTTCTCATTTTTTTTTATTTATGTTTTAAATTAGAACTAGAAAAGCAGTTAAGCTAAAGAGGAAACCAACAAAACAAAAAACACAAAGGGAAGATCCTCAACACATTTTCACTTAGGCATTTGAGCCCCACATAAGTAATATCACTATCAAACACGTTAGTCCTAAAAAAATGAAAAAAAAAAAATCCAAAAAACTTTTTTTTTTTTGGGAAATGAATAAAAAATGGAACTTACCTTGCATGGCCCAGCACTTGGAAACTTGCACAAGCTGAATCAGCATCTGAATTAAAATAAGAAAAGAATATTAAGATTGAAATAATAATATATCTCTAATTCAATTTATACTAGTTTCTGATATAGTCAGTTGGTTAAGATAAGCCTATCTTATCACCAAAAGCTCGGTTTCAATATCTAATGGTGGACTTTCCCTTCACATGTAAAGTGGAGAAATCACGATTGCCTTTTAACTAAACTACAACATCTTCCCAAATGGGCTTGTCTGGTGGCTGCATTGTCCTCTTTCAAACATCCTCTCTCTCTCTGTAAATTGTGGTTGTCCTGATCCAATACTAGTTGGCGCAATTCATGGAAATCTGGTCAATACTTCTTTTTTTTTATTTTAGGTAAGAATAAATCCAGAGCAAGACCAGCAATTCCAGCATGGGCATGACCATTTTTCAGAGAGAAATTGAAATATATGGCATTCAGTTTTATTATAGAACCAGAATTAAAGATGTTTGAAAAGTGCGTTTAGAATTAAAATTTTTAAAGTAAAAATTGTATTACATAAGAACTTTATATTATAGTTTATTTTTTCTGATCGCTATATCATAGGAGAGCTTTACAATGTAATAATTAAAACTTTTGTTAAAACTCATGTTTTCAAACATCTTTGCTAACTGTAGGCCTAATTTTTAAATATGAAAAACTAGACTTCAAAGTATTTTACACCCAATTTACACTCCACTTTTTCTTTTTGCTTTTTTTCTTTTTCCAACAAGTCTTCTCTCATTAGTCTGAAGTACAAAAGAACAGCACTAAAAACAAAGGGCTAAAACGTAGAATATATTCCATCTGAATGTTTCTTCTGCTACATGTTGTATAAATGTACATGGGTCATTGTTTATATTAAAGAGTGCTAACTGTTTACCACCTACATACAACAAATTTGCTTACTAAAGACAAATAAATCAAGTTAATTGAAAACCATCTAATTTCCCTAATTAATTATCTGATATTCTCAAGACTAGATCATTAGAAGATGACTGATATTCTCCTCCTACTCCAACTCCAAGGCTAGCTCTCATTATCGGTACCGTATAACAATAATTAAAAGGAATTCAGCCTAAATTTGGGTCAGAAAAAGAAGTCTGATTTGGCTGCTAAAACACATGGGCTTTTCCTCAAAAACTTTACCATGAGTAAATGAACAAAACAAGATCAATCTCTGCAGGGCAGTACAGGCTTTGGGAGGAGACTCATAAATGCCATATCACAGACAAGTTCATGTTTGGTTTTTTCCCTTTGTCAAATTATAAAAACAAGCAGGCAATAAACTTTTTTTTTTTTTGAGGTATTGCAGATAATTATACATGTTGCAGTGGCTAAGAGGCTAAAAGAGATTTCTCAAGTTGTTATATGTGGCCTCAGAATCTATCTTCATATTACCGTAGCATATGAATATTTGACACCTCAATGATATGGTTTTATTATTATTTTTTTACTCTTTGGATCTCACATCACATAAATCGGTCTTCAAACACGCCAATGGAGATGTACTCTTCCATCGTCTCTGATGCTGACGGCCCGGTCCAAATTGTGTACCGTACATGCAAAAAATCAGCATTGTATATCTTTTCCCCTTCTCCTCTGGAGCTTTTTTATATGGGTGGCCATGTATTTTGACATTATTTATAAGTTTTGTTATTTTAACTGTTGAATCGATTTTTCAACGTAACTTGATATGTGACTATTTACGATAAAAACTTGCAGTATGAAATATAAAATTGTTTTTAATTATAAATCAGACCGTAAAAATTAATTAAATAATTAAAATAACGAGATTTACTGATAAAGTTGAAATATTTATCCTATCATAACTTTTGTTTTTACCCAAAAAAAAAAAAAAAAAAAAAGAGGTTTTGATAGCACAGTTAGAAAAAATGTATTACCGACACAAGTCTATTTTTAAACCATTGTTTATTCAACATGAGTTTTTTCTATTTCGATATGGTTTTCATTATGTGCGTTTTAAAACAACTTACATCACCTTGAATTTGACATTTGCCCCCAAAGGTTAACGTGTCCCCAATAACTTGTTAACTTTTTCTCCATGTATAGTCAACAATTAATAAATTTGAAG
Source organism: Artocarpus hirsutus (assembly GCA_946598075.1). Classification (NCBI taxonomy): domain Eukaryota; kingdom Viridiplantae; phylum Streptophyta; class Magnoliopsida; order Rosales; family Moraceae; genus Artocarpus; species Artocarpus hirsutus. Next base: position 43,894 of record CAMOHE010049631.1, on the reverse strand, counting down.
AAATCTGAATGCTTGATGAACTTGTGTTCTTTGGAAAGCAATATATTCCTTATTAAATATCCTTTTATCTTTGTTGTATTTTGCCATTTTTGTTTGAATTTATATTTTGAGTATTTTCAATTGCACTTAGAGCGTATACCAAACATATTTTTGCAGTGTCTTTTACGGGTTGGTTGAATATTTAATACATGGTTGCCAATGAGCTCTTAAGTTACATACCACGATCAGGAAAGTTGGAGAAAATAATAGTTCCAATAACTAAGATAAAATTCACTTTTCACATGCTCTATAGTCAATTACCCACTTCTTTAATTAGTTGACAAAGAGAGAGGGGGAAAAAAACATTTTTTGTTACTATTTTAAGCCACATGGATAGTTATTTTAGCTCAACATATTTTGACAAAGTTGGTTTTAATTTTTCAATTAGAAACAACATAAAACTCTCACATGCTACAATTAAAAAAACTTGCTATAGTATAAAACTCTTACATGCTATAGTATTTACAGTTTTAACTAATGGACCTAACTATCATATCGAATACCCTCGTAGTAATATCTTCGCACACATCATAATGATTAAGTGGTTGCTTAATAGACTTACAACTCTTTTGTTTCTCACTAAAAAAGAAAAAAGAAAATTTATTTAGTTAAAAATCCAAGACCTTTTTTTTTTTTAAATGATAAGAAGAGTAAAGAGAAGAGTCCTACTATTACTATATAACACATAATGACCAATCTTACTAGCATCGCTGGAAAAGAAATAAGAAAACAAATGGAGAATAGAGAAAGGTGTTGATTAACCCAAAAGGGTTGGTAGATGCACACTAGCTAGGCATTTGAATACATTTAACCAAGAAGCAAAACCATCACTTGGGTCAACTAAAGTATATTCATTTTTTCCACAATTTTGCTTTTAAGAAATCATCTCCGTTCTTTTGGAGATTAGGCTCATAGCCTATTCATTGCTTCTTCTTCTTTTTTTTTACCTGTTTGGTTACTTATTTGTTCTTAAGAGAAGTGATTTATTAACACAAAGAAAAACCAAAGCAAATTAACTTCTTCCACCAAAAAAGATAGATAACGAGTGGAACTTGTCTGACTCAAAAATCAATGTATTATTTTATCGAGGGAAACAATGATACATGTATAATTGAAATTTACTTGTCAAGTGAAAAGGACGAGAAACTAAAAAAAAAAAAGTTGATAGCATAAGTCCAAGCAAGAAGGACAACTGATGCTAACCTCAACAAAGTTGATGGCCAAAATTAAAAACAAGAAATTTGCTATTATAAAAAAAAAAGCAAGAGAGTGATTTAGTTTTCATCAACAGATATCAACTCTTCCTTTTTTTTATTTATTTTAATTTTGAATATTCTTTTTTACGGAAAACTCTTGTTTATTCTCGTAAGATTATAATCTTGTTTAAAAAATACACTGTATATGTATATCAAATTGGTATTTATAAACCAGATAGAGATAAGATTTTTCTGAGAGATCAGATGACTAAATGCTAGACCATGACGAGCCGGGCGGCGTGTAACGACGGGATCGGACTGTACTGTGGGCTCGGTTGGTTTAACCTTTTCCTCAGGTTTTGCCTGTGACAAGTTCCCTCCTGAAGCTCCCTTTAACTAACAACTGTTTACAGTTTACTCCTTTTTGATTGGACCGTGCTGTTTACCTCCATTTGACAAAGCGTGGAGAAAAAAGCGCCTTATCTACTTTGACTGTATTCTTTTAAACGCGGATCCTTGTGATTGTGCCCCACTGCTTTCTCTAATTATAGAAACAACCACCCGAGGTTTAATTTTACATTTCTACCTCTTTGGATTTTCATAAGTATTAATCTATATAAACATAATACACATACATTTAGTGTGTTTGAAAGAATAGTCTAAACTCTAATAGGGTGTTTGAGGGTATCAGTTTGAATTAAACAATTGGTTTAAACCACTATAACATGTGAGAGCTTTACACTATAGCAACTAAAAGTTTTCGTTGAATCTCCTTTTGGTAAGCAAGAGATAAAATTTTAACTCTAAACAGTGTAAAATTCTAACATGCTATAATATAAACTAAAAGTATGTTATAACATTAAAACTCTTGCATGCTAAAATGTATGGTCCAAACTATTATTATTTGAACTCTTTTCAAAAACACCCTAATTGCTTCATTTTACCTATTTAGTATCCATCACACTTTACAACTTAAGAAAGTGAGAAAATTACGTCAGTTAGACATTTCAAACATGTAAAAAGTACATGACATTTAAAGTCTAATTTCAACTGTGATCTAACGTATTCTAAATGAGTAAAGTAAAAGTGGTAAACAACTATCTTATGCGTTATCTAATTAGAGATCAATGTAGTTACAATTTTTTTTACATAGAGATTCAGATTATGATTGTATGGAATTGTTAATGTGTACAAATGCAATGTATCTAGATTATGGAGTTTAAGAATTGCTATAAATTAAACATATATGCTCTTATAAAGTAGTAAACTAGATTCGTACTTCATTGTATATTTTCTTCATTTGAAAAGACCATCAAGAGAAAACCCTTTATATATATATATATATATATATATATATATATATATATATATATAAATAGCTTAAACTTAAAATTTCTATCGATATAGATTTATTAGAAACATCATTTCTTTTTTGCACTGTAAACGGAAGAGGATTATTGGATTTCATTCCTACCTCTTCAAGCTCGAATCTGAGACCTTAGTCCCAGTTGGCCTCGGCTCTCACCACTGAGCCTGGCCCTCTCCTCAAAAACATTATTATTTTTATATCTTAGTGTTGCATGATGATTGAATTCATCATTTGATGAAAATAAGAAATAACCTTGTGTTTAGGAGGGAAAAAAAAAAGGTCTTTGTACTATATTGTGACAAAATGGAGTGTAAGGGTTTAAAAGATAGATCTCATAAAATTAATTTTTCAGCAACTAAATTTTTTTTATTGCTTCACGAATTTAAGCTATTGGAAAGGGATGGAAACCTGTACATATCTCTGTTTTTTACTTCCAAAACTATATAAGAAAGCTTATCCACGCTTTCATGCATTTTATTTTAGGAAGTTTTGCCTTCTATTGTCTGTTTATATACTAAAGCCCTCCAGATTATGACATAATAATAGTAATAGTAATAAGAAGAAGAAGAAGAAGAAGAAGAGCTGTAATGGACTAGATATCAATAGAGTCATACTTTTTTTATTTGCAGCAGAGAAAAAAATAAAATAAAATAAAATAAACCCTAAGCTTTTTGGCTCAAAGAAAAACAGAACAACTGTATTTTCAACTAACAACTAGAATGATTTTCCCCTTTACACATGCGCTTTGGGTCGCATATATAACTCAGCAACAAAGAATCACTCATGGAGGAAGGCTAGGGCTTTTTGATGAATAAATAGAAAGTAAGCACCAATGGCTTGGTGCAACTGTGAGTATGCCTCTCCTTCTTCTCCTCTCAAAATGTCTTCCGATCCGAATCTTAATAGTCCTAATATAAAAAGGTCCTGTCTAGCTCATGGATCATGCAATAATAGACTCATAGTGGTTTGTCTGAAACTGGTAAAATTGAGGGACACTTTCTACTCCATTGGTGGATAATATTAGAGTCCTTTTTTTTTTTTTTTTTCAGGGACATGAATTGAACAAATTTTAAAAGAACATAACTGTATAACTTTTTTTTTTTCCTTTTTATTACCCTTGATCTTTTTCTTTTACCTTTGTTTAATATGATTTTCAGCTCTTATCTTTTCTTTCAAATGAACCACACCTTATAATCAAGTTTCATTCACTTTCTAAAGTTTGAAGTCTACAAAATTATGAATTTATACAGCAATCCATTAAATTATTATATTGAGATTTTTAAATCTGAATTATTGGTATATGTGAGCGTCAAAACTTTAGATATCTTATTGTAAGCATTTAAAACGTTTTAAGAAATATCAGTATACACAAAGTAAAAATTTGAGATATAGTAGAAAATATTTTCAAAAAAACATGAAAAGTGTAACTATAAAATCTCGGGGGCAAATTCTAAGTTTATAAAGAGAAGTACAAGAAAAATTGTTTGGGGTGAAACAATAGTTAACGGAGCCCTTGAGCTAGAGTGGGTAGCTATACCCTCGTGCCACTTCAAGTGGCTCCGTCTTGTTGATAGGTTTTTAGATTTCCTCTATAAACGATAAGAATGAAGTGCATGTTAATACTAAAAGTCTTTTCTTTTATTAAAAAAAAAAAGAGTACTTTGAGACTTATTAGTAGGGAAGCGAAGGAAAAAAAAATACATCATTAATAATTTGTTCTATAATTACCATTTGTAAATTCCTCACTGTCTATCTTTTTCTCTAATGAATACAATAACAAAACATGGGGAACATAGAAATAAAGTACAAATTCGGGAAAAATTTACATTTACAAAACAAGTTTCTTTTTTTGTTGGGATGTAGAGACAAATGACATTTTTAAAATAAATTATTGTATTTTTTCTAAATTATAAGATATTTGGCAAACCTAGTCTGAACTCATCAGTTATGACTCAAACAGTATAAAGTTCTCATATACTATATAGTGTAAAGAAAAAGCATGCTACAGCATAAAGTTCTCACATGCTAAAGTACTTTCAATTTTAACTCTCAGTTCTAACTCATTTCTCAAACACCTTTTTACACAAGTGGCCCCTCCTTATTAATTATAAAGTCTATTAGAGATGCAAATAAAGTCCTACATTAGCAACAAATGGGAGCTCTGATTGGTTTATATAGGAGTGAGTTACTTTACTCAATAGGTTAATCTTTTGAGTTTGAACCGGATTCTCTTCTGGTGAGGCCCATGGTTCTAACAATTGGTATCAGAGTTGGAACACGGATGTTGCCAAGTGTATGCATTAGATAAATCCTTGATGTGTCAAATGAAGGTGTGGGCTCTTAGTTGCGATGGAGAAGAATACCATGAACCCTTGAGGTCGACCTTCCTTCCATGGAAATGCAGGGTGAAAGACGCGATGGAGACCTTGAGGCTGTTGTGCAGACCATGAAACGAGGAGATATGTGATAGAGAGCACAATGGAGGATCCAATAGACGGAATGGACTATCATTCAAAGGAGGGGCTGTGGTACTCTGTTTGAAGGAGGGATTGTTAGATGTGTAAACAAAGTCTTACATTGGCAACAAATAGGAGCTATGATGGGCTTCCAAGGAAATGGGCTACTACACTTAATAGGCTAGCCTTTTGAGTTGAAACACTATTCTCTTATGATGAAGCCTATGGTTTAAAGTCTTCATTAATTATTAATCAGCTATAGTGTATCAATGATGTACTTTAGTACATTAGTGATAAACCCGTGAATATTATAGATAAACTTGAATATATCAGTAATAATCATGAGTTTATTAGTGATAAACCGTAATATTTCAATGATAAAAAAAATCTAGTATATCATTGATAAGACCCTAGTACATTACAATAAACTTGTAAATAACAAGTCGTAACAAGAAACTTCGAACCCTAACTTTCTCTCTTTTCTCTATGCACAACATCTCCGCACGACGGCTCGTACACCGTTGGGTTGGCAACCTAGAACATTGGCAAAGAAAAAGCGAAGAAAGAGAGCCGTTGCCTGTCATCCTAGGAGGTCAATAAATGACCAGATTATTATGAGTAGATCTTTGGCATACTCATTGGTGTATTCCGCTTAAAACAAGCCGTTGTGACGCCATGGCTTGAGTTCTCTGATATCGCCTTGTTCCTCAACTTTGACAATGGACAAAACTAAAAAAACACAAATTTATCACAAAACCAACTATCATTTGTCTAATTTTTAAAAAAATTGGGACAAGATTTTATTGTAGGGTGAAATAAGGGCTGCCCAATGTAATTTTCTTCTTTTTATTTTTGATTTTTTTTAATGTATATATATATATATAGCAAACAAAACAAATTAAGAATAAGGGGCTTGTTCAGAAACCCATAACTTTCCCAATTAAATATTTAAGATAAAAAAGGAAGAGAGAGTGAGAGAATTAACTTAAAGAAAAGAAAAAAGGACAAGCTCGTAAAGGGGGCAAAAAAAAAAAGAAAAAGGAAAAAACCCCGCAAATAATGGAGAAGAAGTGTGGAGAGCCATTGGATGTTGCAGATGAAAGAGAGAAGAGAGGGGAATGGAGAATCCCAATGCTGGGAGACAGACAGCGGAGCCTACTGTTTCACTCTCTCCTGTGAGTCGTGACCGATTAAACTAATAATCCCCTCAGTTTCCCCCCCCCCCTTCCCTTTTCTTTCCTCTCCCCCCTCTTTCTACTCAAACTTCTCCTCTCTCTCTCTCTCCTCCAAATTCCTTCCTAATAACTCTGATCTGAAGGCGCACAATCACGCAAAGAGGGAAGTTTTCTTGAAGATTCCAAATCTCTCATATCTACACTTTATCCAAACATTTACCAACTCACACGGTCATTTTCGGGATCAAATGTCCGAAGACGACGATCGGTCTCCGCCGTCAGATCTCAGCACCAAGCCCTCCCGCGCAGCAGAAATTACGGCCTCCGGCTCCGGCGGCGGCGGCGGCGGCTCCGGCTCAACCTCCGTGGCCGTGGAGCTCTACCCGGCGCCGTACCCGGACCAGGTCCTCGAGAACGTGCTGGAAAACGTGCTCTGCTTCCTTACGAGTTGCCGGGACCGGAGCGCCGCCTCATTGGTCTGCAAGTCGTGGTATCGTGCGGAGGCGCTGAGCCGATCCGAGCTCTTCATAGGGAACTGCTACGCCGTCTCTCCCCGCCGGGCGACGGCGCGGTTCACCAGGGTCCGCTCTGTCGCGATCAAGGGGAAGCCGAGGTTCGCGGACTTCAACCTCATGCCGCCTGACTGGGGGGCCCACTTCGCTCCTTGGACGGCCGCTATGGCTAAAGCCTACCCTTGGCTTGAGAAGGTCTACCTCAAGCGCATGTCCGTCACTGACGAGGACCTCGCTTTCCTCGCCGAGTCTTTTCCCAATTTCAAAGAGCTCATCCTTGTTTGCTGCGATGGCTTCAGCACCACTGGACTCGCCGTCGTCGCCAACAGGTGCCGGTAAGTAGCTCCATCGTCTCTCCTATTTTTCTTTCATCTTAGATCTCTGGATTTTCTAGGGTTTTCTTGATCTGGTTAATCTTTGTGGGAAGAGTGCTTTTTTTTAGATCTGTTCGTTTTTTTGGATATAGCTTTGCGATCTGTGTCTTTTGCGTTTTTAGCAATGAATTGTGTGATTTGCAAAGGGAGATTAAGAAATGAGGAATCAATATGTTGAGAGATGTTCTGGTCAATCTTTGCAGACATCTTAGAGTTCTTGATCTGATTGAATCTGAAGTTGTGGACGATGATGTTGATTGGATATCTTGTTTTCCGGGGAGCCACACCTGTTTGGAATCTCTGATTTTCGATTGTGTGGATTGTGCCTTAAACTTTGAGGCATTAGAGAGGCTTGTGGCTAGGTCTCCTTCCTTGAAGAAGCTTAGGTTGAACGAGAATGTTTCGATTGGGCAGCTTTATCGTCTGATGATTCGAGCCCCGCAGCTGACACATTTAGGGACGGGCTCGTTCAGCACATCAGATGGTATGGTTCAGGGTGAGCAGGAACTGGACTATGCTTCAGCATTTGCTGCGTGCAAATCGTTGACTTGTCTCTCGGGGTTCAGAGAGACCTTGCCTGAGCTCTTGCCCGCGATTTATCCGGCTTGTGCCAATCTCACATCTCTGAACTTCAGCTATGCTAATATCAATGCTGAGCAACTCAAACCAGTCATATGCCACTGCCACCAGCTCCAAACTTTTTGGGTATGTGCTAATCCGCTGTAGCGTTCTTGTAGTCATTGTGAAAAAAGGGCTTTCAGATGCTTACTACTTGTGAATTTCCTCTTCGTGCAGGTTCTTGATTCGATATGTGATGAAGGGCTGCAGGCGGTAGCTGCAACCTGCAAAGAGCTTCGTGAGCTTCGTGTTTTCCCTATAGATGCTCGTGAGGATATAGAGGGGCCTGTTTCTGAGGTTGGGCTGCAAGCCATTTCTGAGGGTTGTAGGAAATTGCAATCCATTCTGTACTTCTGCCAACGAATGACAAATGCAGCTGTAGTAGCCATGTCGAAGAACTGCCCTGATCTGGTTGTGTTTCGTCTCTGTATAATGGGTCGACTCCGGCCGGATCATTCGACAGGTCAGCCTATGGATGAAGGATTTGGAGCGATTGTTATGAACTGTAAGAAGCTGACACGTCTTGCTGTATCTGGTTTGCTGACTGATAGAGCTTTCAGTTATATTGGAAAATACGGGAAACTAGTTCGCACCCTTTCCGTTGCTTTTGCTGGAGATAGTGACAATGGGTTGAAATATTTGCTGGAGGGCTGTCCTAAGCTGCAAAAGCTTGAGATCAGGGACAGCCCATTTGGAGATGCGGCACTGCGCTCTGGCTTGCACCATTATTACAACATGAGGTTTCTCTGGATGTCTTCATGCAAATTAACCCGTCAAGGTTGTAGGGAGGTTGCGAGAGCCATGCCTCACTTGGTGGTCGAAGTTATGACTAATGAAGTAGATGAGGAGGACATATGTGATGATGATGTTGAAATTTTATACATGTACCGGTCGCTTGAAGGACCGAGGGATGATACTCCAAAGTTTGTTGAGATCCTTTAAGTGTTTGTGTAGAAGAAGTTGGTTCTAGCTTTCTCACGGTGACTAGCCAAGAAACTAAGAAGCTTTTCCTGCAGGGAAGGTGAATGCTGCGGGTGACTTTTATATATTCCGCTAGCAGTTCCTGCAATGGCTGTTAGAAAATACGAGCAAAAACTTATGTTCTTGAGCTGGGATTTTTGCAGTGACATTCATGAGCAAGTAGCAATGGCATCTAAACCTTCTGTTCTTGAGCTGGGATTTTTGCAGTGACATTCATGAGCAAGTAGCAATGGCATCTAAACGAGGGCCGTAGAGAATCAGCTTTTGTTTCTTTGTTTTGGTTCTTCCTGAGGACTTGGAGGAAGGGGACTAACGTTGAGGATGAATGTCTCTGCTTGGTATTGAATCATCCATTGTTGTACTGTATGCTTCTAATTTTCACGTTTCTTTTTTTTGCTTTCATATTCATTTGATCATAAGCAACGGCAGCCGGAGGAGAAGGGAGGGGTAACAACCTGCATCAAAGATTGATTATGCATCTTATTTTTAGAGAAGATCATGTTGTTTATCTTTCGAAGAACTTGAGATGGTCTTGAAGTGGAGGTTCAGGAAGGTCTTAGTCACAGATTTCTCTTCTGCGCGAACCAGTAGAGAAGTGAAAGCAAGCATCCACTCTTGAATGAACTTGTCTGTCTATTTTGGTTCAAATGGTAGTTAGTTTAAGCTGTAGACGGTGAGAACTAAATGCGCAGACTGATACATCTTTCTTTCTCTCTTTCTAAGTCTTTGTTCTTTTCAGATGTGTTGTTTTAGCACCTGACTGTTGAATTTATTATTGTTATTGTTAGAAAATGTGAGATGGGTAATAAATGCCAAAATATGCATGGACCATATACCCATATACTTAGTGGGACTGTCTCTTTGCCCCCTTTTTTTCCACCCTTTTTTCTTTCTGAATGTGGAATGATCAAGTTGATAGTGAGAGGCAAGCCATTAATGATGCTTGTAAAGTGTTGAATAAGTACATCTTGCAGGAATTCCATCTTGGGTGTTTCCAATTCCCGCCCACACACACAATCACGCTTGAGAAATCCTTGTTTCATGAGTTGATGAATGGTTCTGATCATCTCTATCAATATCATACACCATGCTTGCTTGTACTAGATTCCAGTTCCAGGATAGCATTTGGTATGGGTAGAACTGAGCTTTTACTTGCTCTTGAACTCCATTATTGATCTTGTTCTGACTCATATATAGTTGGGGGTGGGACCTGTAATATGATGATTTGTCATACCCCCTGCGATTGCGTTATAAAGCAGCCAAGTCCACTGGTCTCTCTCTACCTCTATCTCTCTCACTCTCTGTCTCTTTCTCTCTCATTATTAGAAGAGAAATCTATCTGCCCTTCTTTGTTGGTTTTCTATCTGGCAGGATGGTAAAAGCAAACCTATCATCAAAGTGGGATCTGACTGTGCAAATGAATTAGTAATGTGAAGGCAAAGGTGGCTTATTTTCTTCCTCCTTTAGGGCATTTGAAGTTGAAACAAGTGAGCATCCCAATTGGCAATTGGAATTTTGGGTGTTTCTCTTTCTCTCCCTTCTCCCAATCTCATTCCCTTTCTCCTTCCTTTCTCTCTCATGAATCAGGAGAGAGGGTCAGTTGAGTGGCTTCATTTTGCTCAGCAATGAGAACCAGCAGTTAAGGATAAGAAAGACTTATTTTTCAACTGAAACAATGAAAACAACATCGAGTGTTTTTTTTTTGTTCTTCTTCAATCCTTGCTTACCTTAGCTTATCCATATTGCTCATGGTGGGAACAGTCGTTTGCATCACCAATGCCACGGAATGTTAGCCCTTGCTTTTCTTTTTTGATTATCATGTGTGCATATCTTTCTCAGTTTGCCTTTCTATTACCATTCTTTTTTCTCCACAGAAAATAAGAAGTAAAAGAAAAGAAAGATCTTTTTTTTTTTTTTAATTGAAAAAAAAAGAGAAAGATAAAGCAGGAAAGAAACAGATAAAGATAATGACCTTACGTAAGGAAGAGGTGCTGAGGTACCTCTCAATCTCAGTCGTCCACTACGTTAAACGACCCAGCTGAAGTGACGGACCTATCTTACCAACTGCACTTATAAGTCCATTAATTAGCCCTTTTTTCTTTTAATTAGTAAATAAATTAAGATTTCCCTCAAAATTGAATATGCATATAAATAAACTCACTCTAATCAATAATCATGTCCAGTGAGAGACATCTCAATAGTTAGGCCATTCCTCCCACATATACTTCTTACTTTACTGTCTTGTTTGACTCTTGACTAATAAACAGCTTCTAGTTCTTCCTTTTCTTAGAAAAAGAATTAAAAAAATTCAAAAAATAAAAATAAAAAATAAGACTGCATTCGTTTTTTTTTTTTTTTAATGAGACATCAGACATGAACCCCATTCATTCATTTGGCAAGGCACATGCATTATACTATTGGTTTGAGCCACCCCACATCTGTTTAATAATAATGATAAACCTAATTAATTGATGTAATGTTTTTTTTTTTTTTTTTGGCAATGACAAAGGTTGGGCTTCGTTGGGGGTTGATTGGATGGGTGAAGACCCATCTCATTCTCAGGGGTCTTATCAGGGCCCACCATCCTATCATTGAGTGTGTGGGCCACGTGTACTGGCATGGGAGGTGGCATACATTAATGCTTTGTTACACATAAATATTAAATTATCAGAAGCTTTCAAAAGTATGATCATGCATTTATTATAAGGCGTATTATCTTTGCTGCCTTTGCTTTTAAAGAACCAAAAAAAAAAAAAAAAATCATGGGCAGGCAAAGATTAGAAAGCCAACATACTACAAAGTTACAAACGACGAAACCCAACCAATTTTCAGAGGTGGGCTTATGCTGCAGAAGCCATTGGTAGTGGGGCTGGTTGGTGGTGGTGGTGGAAAAAAAATAAAAAATAAAACCAAAATAATAATAAAAATAATTAAAAAAAGAAAGAAAAGAAATTCGGTGAAACCAAAAGAGTGTTTGGTTTTCTGTATCACTTTTGTCTGTTAAGCACATTCATGGCTGAACTAGGCACGAGGTCAACCACTAAAGTATGCTCTTTCATGCTCTACCACCACTTCAATTAACTTACCTCTATTTTAAAAGCAATAATAATAATAATAATAATAATAATAATAATAATAATAATTGTTATTATTATTATAAAGAAAAAGAAAAATAGGTACAATAGTGACGATGATTGACATATTATGCAAAAGTATATTATGTAATCCTTGTGTGATAATGTTTGAATTTCATGTTTGATATGCAAGTGTATGATTGGTTGAAGTGATGAAGCACATTGGTTAAAAAGAAGGAAAAAAAGGTCCATTGCTATCAACTATAAACCAATAATTTAAAGGGGATCTTGGTCATGAATCAAATGCTAAGTTACTTGTTAGACTTGGACAAATGAACTTGAATTGGTGATCATTTCATTTGCAAAAAAAGTGAAACTAAAAGATGCATGATTTATTCGTTTGGTAAGTGTGGGGGGGATAACAATTGGATCAATATTCGTACAAAACACAGCCAAGTTGAACTTGACACAAGCCTAAGTTTTGACTCCACTTGGATAAAAGTACATGATCAATTATTATTAAAATATGTAAGGATAAAAAAAAAAGCATGTGAGGAGAGAATATCTTAAGAAATTTTTTCTATGTGAATCTTCCCTTTGAGTCAAATACATGCTTTGATTTGTCAATATTTAAAGCAATTTGTTTGGCAAAGGAGGCTCCTAACTAATGTATAATTTATTTATTTTTTTTATACCCTCAATCAATTGAATGATGACAGAAATTTTTTGCTATTTTGTTTAAACGTCCAAGTGATGACCAAGAAGCATGAATCCGAAGGATAATCCATAGTTAGAAAGAGGTAATAACTAACAACATAGTTAAATAATAACGAATAACTAACCATAAATCATCTCTCCACTAGGTCTCTTTCAAAATATTCATGAATAATTTTTTTTTTAATAAATAAAACAGCCACTAGAACTCTGTCATTTGGTGGTTGTTGAGCTAATAGTGCGTTTGGTCACATAAACACAGTGGCTATGCCCCTTAAGTCCACTAAAAATACCTTCTAGGTTAAAAAGATCACAAAAAGAAAAAAGAAAGAAAGTTAAAAATCTTTTAAAGAATATTCCACAAGTCGAGTCTATCCAAAAGGCCATGGCATAGAGAAGAGAGGGAGAAAAAGATTATTAATAAAGGGGATTAAAGAAGAGGTATGTCTCACAAGTGCCCTTTAAGGAGGGAGTGTCTTCGTGCCCTTCACATGTTCTAGACATGTGGGGGACCTTCCTTCCCCTTCCCTCTCTTCATTTTTTCTGTTTGTTGAGGGACACCATTATTTTCTTTTGAGGATAAGATGGAACCCCACTTTGAAGGTTTTTGTATTTGTACATTTCAATTTTCAAAAAGCATTGAAAGATTTTAGCCCCCTTAAAGGCTCAAGAATTGTACCATTCCCCAATGATGATTTAAGCTATTTGGGCACTAACTCCTACCTCCTCCTGGATTCAATCCCGGAATTCCAATCCCTAATTATCAAAACCATTCACTTCTCACAAATCTTTATATAGGGGGTAAAATGAGTTTTTTTTTTTTTTTTCATACCCTTTTGGCAATTAGAGAGTCGGTCTAATTTTGGCAGCCCAAAAAGGAGCTTTAGGATGCTCATTACATACTGCCCTTTTAAGTGTTCACTCCTCACAAACACAAATCTTTATTTTTCTTTTATACCCTTTTGGCAATTGCAGAATTGGATTAAGTTTACTGCTCTTTTAAGTATATCACCAAAAGTTCACTGCATGATAAAAAATTGTCCAAATAGAGCATATTAAAAAGGAGGAAAATATCTTTGGCAATTAGAGGTTAGAGCAAAATCCTAAAAGCTCCTGATCAAGTCTTAAGAACGTGGCCACTTTGCACCGCAAACAGAGAATAAGTTGGGGGTCAACCTTCTTCATTAGTGAGTGGTACCTCAAGATGTTTAAAAAACAGTGTAATTTTCTGGGGGGGGTGGTCAATGGCCTTGAAAAGGGATCCATTAAGAAGTTGTAGTATATATGTCTTTACAAAATGCATACAACTCATGGGTTTGATCAAATAGCTTTGCCCACTTGGGGGAAAAATCTTAAGGGAGGTCCATACAACTTTTTAGATGCATGATTTGAAAGAGAGGGGAGGGAATCTTATAATCATTTCTCTTTTAGAACTCTTATAGAAATTTCCCCATCTCCGGAGTTAACTTCAGTCCTTCCTTGGGATCTATCTGTGTGTGTGTGTGTGTGTGTGTATTGTTGATGCGTAACAACATAAGAGCAGTGTCTTTGAATTTCTTAGGTCCTTTAAAAAAAAATTCTCTTATTAGCCCTTCACATTCCCATACTAAGAAAGAAAAACCCCACAACTTTCAAAGGAAAGTGGTGCTGTCACCTTGCATCAAAGTGGCCTTTCAATAAAGTAGCATCAGCCTTCAGTTTCAGCTGGTCAAAATAACCTTGAAGGGATTCTTTAAGAAAAATATAATTTTAAGAGAAAAGGAAAGGGAGACATTAAACAAACAAATAAATAAAATATTAAATTGGTGGAGCCCGTCTTAGTCAGGATCGGCATGACCTTCATGAATCTAATCAATGTTATTCTCAAGAAGAAGAAGCAGCCATAAAAGAAACCTCCAAAGTTTAGAACAGGGCTTTTTCTATTCTGAAGAGCAAAGGAACTTCACTTTTATCGTGAAGATTGTCCCTCTTCTTTGTTTATGTTTTGTTGCGTATGTTCTTATTGTTCTTCTTTCTTTTCCAAAGTCACTTTTTGTGCATTAAATTAACATGTTCAATTGATTATTAGTCTTATAAGAGTTGCAGCTTTCAATTGCCCTTTTCCCCAATTGTACATATAAAGCATAATTTTCTCTTCTTTTTTTTTTTTTTGAAAGAATCTTTAACAACTTTAATGTTAAAACAACAGATATTATCATTGGAAAAGGATAGGTGGGCAACTCCATGATTCCATGACTATTACACATCAATTTTTCCCTATCTTGAGACTGGAATACAACACAAGAAAATAAAATCAATAGAAATCCACTAAATAAAGGAACTACTTTACTGCAGAACATCCTTTGTCAAACCAAACGTCATATTCAAGAGCTTCATTCAAGCCCACAGAAAGGGTGGTTGTGCTCAACAATACCCACCAGAGAGAGATTAAAACCTTCTGGTCAAAGCTTGATGAAATGAAAGCCCTGTAAAGGGTTTATCACAAACTCATGCAAAAACTAAGGGACAAGAAGAAAGTTTCTAATATCGACAAATGAGAATTCACTATGTTCTTAGAAAGCGAAATGGCACTAGATTGAGTAGATTGAAGGACAAGGCTTGTTGAGTTGAGCTGGGATGCATATCTACAAATCTATCTATCTTCTTGATGCAAAATGTGATTAGAAGTTATTAGGGGAGAACATAGTGTCATGACTTGACTGGTAAAGATAGAAGATAATTACAACAATAATAAATAAAAAAGAAAAAGGACAGAGCAGCAAAAAATATCTTCGATTGATATTCGCAAGTAGATGATGTCCCAATACTTTTCTACGGGAAAAGGTTCATATGTACCAGATTTTTCTCGAGGAAAAGAAAGGGAGTTTCACAAAGGCCAGATTTATTGTTAAAAGACTAAACAATTATCATTCAGAAGTGCTATTATGTAACAAAGTTCTTGGCAATGCTTTTAAAACATTAACCCAGTAACTAATGTTTTTTCTTCATCATCTGTACCTATTCCATCACATCTATTGTACCCTGAGACCAGTACATATGAACCCCTGCAACATAGAGACAATCGAAGATTCACAACTTAAGCAACTTAAAAGCAAAAATCCGAGATGAGACAAATTAGAATTAGTAAAATACTCTTAAACATACTTCTTCATGTTTGATATCATTAGTATGTCTAGGTACAGGATTGAGAATCCACCAATATATTTTTCATTCCAGCAGGAAAGTAGGAATACGATTTTTATCTTTCATTTTCAGATAACTAAAGTTTCTAAATCCCGCACAGAACTTTCAAAGTTGAGGCCAGTTACATGAAAGCTTGACCTTCCATTCACTGTTTTGTCAAGTTTTATCCCAAAAGTTCTCATATTTTCATTATAGTAATATGATTCAACAAAGTGACAAGTACAACTCTTATTCCAAACATAAGGACCTTAAATGATTATCATTATATGGTTGACGATAATGACATATGTAAGACTCCTAGAAATCTTATTTTAATGCCTGATCCAATTGATTTACACACTTTGGCTGTAAAAGTATGCTCCTCTAAGGCCACAGGAAATACAGTATTATCATGTCTCAAAGACCACTAAAACTCTACGACCCAATTTCCTTTGCCATTACAGTATCCCTGCACTAGGATACTACACATGAGAAAAGAATAAATTGGCTTGTACAATAAGTGGCAAACTTCACAGTGAAGATGCTGAAAATAATAGTCATGGAGCCAATCGCTCAATTCGCCATAGTCGTTGTCCATTTCTCTCCTCCGGGGAGTATCGCAACCTGAAACAAAAACATATATTACTGGCTGAATTTTTCATAAAATTTTTTTTTAAGTATCTTGTTTTACTAAAGAAAAGTTTGGGAAGGGGGTGATTGTTGTTAGCATATATGCCCCTGGGGCTAATGGCCTTAACGGCAGGCCCTATCTCTTGACAAGGAGCGCCTCACTTCAGCCGACTGAATGTGATAATGATCAGAATACGTGGGGGCATGGTCATAGGCACACTAAATTGAGTTGGGTTGGTAGAAGCAAGCCTTCACATTTAAGATCCTCTAACAGAGCCATCCATAACTCATAGCCTTTGACCATGGACCCAGCACGACAATCCTTTACCTCTAGGCAACCATACTTGGTGTATATGAAAGAATCTAATATAATAGAAACACCGAATTTACAAAACAATTGTAAAACCATTTAGAACAGAACCCTTTTACTACAAGATGTTTATTTTACACTCAACCAAATGGTTTCCTGTCTCCTCATAAGACAAGCATAGGTATAATCTTGAGTACAGAAAAGTTTCATCACGTCATATGTACATACTCAATGCAATAGAATAAAATTTTGGAAAACAATTGAAAACAAAAGAATGGTGACATCCCAGCAATTTAACAACAAATTACATTGCAGCAACATGATTTATGACAAAAAATCTATAAACATCCCTGACTACGCATCAAATTTACATAGTAGGCAACCAAATAATGAACTAGCAGAAAATTTCTCAACATGCAAGCATTGATGATTCTTTCACTAACTTGATTGGAAATGTAGAGCCAAATAGATCAGCACAAAATTTAAAAAACAACCACCTTTTATAAATGAGAGAGGAACCACCTGTCATGCAAGCGAGACGTTTGTCCTTGCCAAAACTCAAACAGATCTGGCTTAAGCCTGTATCCTCCCCAGTTTTTAGGTTTAGGAATCAAACTTCTGCACATAGAAATGTAAAGCGTATTATTTCGAAAGCATCACTAGAAAGGATTCATTATACTCTTTATTATAACAAAGGGGAGATGGGGAATAGGCTGCAAAAATGACCTAATATGAGCTTAGATTTAATTGACAATTGTGTTGACAGAAAAGTGAAAGGAAATGCAAGCAAACGCCCATGACATGTTAAGGTAGTCATGGGCCAAAAGACTATAGGACCAATGATCTCAAAAGTTGAACATTAGTTGCCCATCACCATCAGAGTATTAGACATACTCACATAGATTAACTTACCCGTCAGAGTATTTTTCCTCTAACTTCTTGTATAGGTCGTACAGAGTATTCCTTCCAGGAACCACAGTACTCTGAAGGAAGCCAGGATATATATTACTGTCCAAAATTTTAAGTGCCCAAAGAAGAAGAAGAAGAAGAAGAAACCGGAAAATAAAGGATAACACCTGTGACAGACGAAAGTACTACAGAAACAATTATTGATCTACCTTTGCTTATACAAGCATATTTTGCATTCTTTTTCGCATGTAGCTTTTCACAGAATATAACAGGATTTTTTCCATTACATATATTGATGCAAACCTAAAGCAAACAATCTTGACACTCAAACCTGCTTGCTAACGATTGCTCCAAGCTGACTGCCTCGTGGGCGGCTGTGGAAGTATTGTTCAGATTCCTCATCAGAAACTTTTTGAACACATCCTTCCACCCTTACCTAAAATCAAAAGCTAAGGTTAGAGTCTTTAAGGTCACCAGTAAATAACTGTGCTTTCATGGAAATGAATTTGTTCAAGCTCATCGTCCATTCTAATTTTTCTAGAAAATCATGAATGAAATGTCGATAAAAACAAAAGAAAGATGTGTAAACTGCATACTAGCCATTCAACACATTACAGAGACCTGATGCATTCACATACAAGGAGCTTCCATGCGAACTAAATCACAATTCCAGAAGAATTTGTTCTACCACAATGTCTATTCCCAGAATAATATTGCTCTATGTATGTGTGTCTGTTTTTAATATATGTTAGAGACGATGAAACTTTAGTAAGAAACAAAGCAATACGTACAAAACTAGAGGAGTATCCTTGAAATGACTGACGACATCGTAGTTATAAATCCCATATTACCAAAAAAATAAATACAAAAATGAACCCCACCCTCATTCCTATATACAAGTTTCCAGATCAAGCACACGCCAGACAACCACAGTGGTTTTCCATATCCAAGTTACACAGGAATGTTCTGTGGTCGTATAATAACTCCACTTTCAAAATCTATTTATTGGTAAACAGTTATCAGATGTGTCAGACCATTTTAAATATGGTTTACCTGCCGATTTAAACCATCCCAGTAGAAAAGAAGTGATGCACGAGGATTTTCTGATAATTCTTGAGCCTTCCGACTCTCATAATTGGTGTACCTGCATATAGGAACAGCTAATTCAAAACCATTTACAGAAAGCGTAATGATAGCTCCACTACCAAAAAGCATGTACTACCGTAAAAGCCAACATAATACTGACCACACAAAACCATTCTCATCAAACCCTTTCAGCAATACCATTCGCGATGACCTGCATAGAACAGTAATATAATATAGAGCTGATTCCAAGAGTATACAAGGAAACAATAAATTCTAAAAAGCAAGAAATGAACAGATGAAATCAGTGAGGAATCTTTGGACTGTTTATCCATGTACATGCAATCTGAACAAATTAAGAACTGTACTGTTTTAAACATACATTATTAGCAGGAAAAGTGGCAAGGCAGAAAAATAAAATATTACGGTTTTCCATCCTTGCCAGCAGTTGATAAGGCCATTGCATTTGGTTCTCTTAATCCAGCAGCCACCGCTTCCTCAAACCATTTGCGGAACTACAAGATACTTAGTGGCTCCGTTAATAAACCATGACTAGTTTCTTCAACTAAATATGGCAATATCACAGACTAAAAGAACATCGTACTCAAGGTAGCAAAAGGAAATGAAAAAACAGCAATTGCTTTACTTGAATTCTACCTGACTAATCGGGTCAGACTCCACCTGTTCCTGAAGAAACTCAGGAGAAATGTAGTTCTCTCTCAGAGCTGCTACATCAATGCTTTGAGGCTTTCCAATACGGACACACATAGAAGTGCCAGGATATGATGGAAGACGAAGTTTGTAGTTGTCGACTATGAAAGGGGGTACAAATCTGCCACCTAGAAAGTGGTGTGGACCAGAAAAATTTTTTGCGCACAACTTTGGAGCAGTCAGAGAAACCTAAAAAATAACTGGAATTTCATCAACAAAATAGCTTATGTCTATAACATACGTCTATACTGATGCATCTGCCTATGGGTGCAAATTTGCCTATCCTATTTTTTTTCAACTTTTTTTTAAAGAAAAAGCAATCTTCCAAGATGTCATCTGGGAAAACACAATTAAAGTTTCCGTTGCATGCCTACCAACATGTCAGGTCTAATGCCTTCACCACCAACATCTCCTTCTTCAACATGCCACCCAGATGGAATATCCACAGAGACAATTACAGGGGATTTTTGGCGTGTTTGGTCATAATTGCGCAAAGAAATAAGCACTTGGAGAAGACCATCAAAAGGTGGCCTTGGGGAACCTAAGGAATACAACAATGTCATTAGATTAGGAAAAAAAAAAACTTGGTTAGGCGTGTTCAACTTGAAATGTCACCAAGACCATCATCAGCGTAATCAATTTCCCACCAAGAGGCCTACAGATAAGAAGATTTTTCCGAAGGAAATAGAGCAGTTACCATGGTATGAAAACCCAAATATTGCATCAATGATAATGTCAAATTCTTCTGACAAGTCTAAAGGCAAATCTTCAACCGAGATGAAAGGAACTGAGAGTGACTCCAGCTACCAAATCACAATTCACAAATCAGATAAGAATCTCTAGCAAATTGTGTATGGAATACCTTGAGCCTTCCCAACACATGGGTGAAAAAGGCAATCCTTTCAACAATGTTCAAATTCCTATTCCTTACCTGTGTAACAAGTCCGGCATACAGAGGCTTGGGAGTACGCTTTGGATAACAAATAACCAGTTTATATCCAAAGTGATACAGGTGACGAGCAGCAACAAGACCATCACCGCCATTGTTCCCGGGGCCACAAATGGCAAGAACACGACTATAGTCGCTTGGTTTGTATACCTATCGAAACAAAAATGTAATGCTTGATAAGTCCAGAGCATCATATATCCAAAACTGAGCCTTAGTCTTCAGAGGCAATTGAAAGTTCTAGTTGGGAGTTGCACAGTGTTAAGACAGATTTCAGAATTAGTTAGTTTGTTGAGCTAGTAGCCTAAGTTTGACTTGTGTAGTTCCTGTACCGTTTAGTATAAAGAATTAGTTTAGAGATTGTCAATTCTGTTACAGCCAAATACCTGTATTTATAACCTTTAACGTGATGATTTCATCGATTCATGCAATTACTAAAATCAGAGAATTCTCTAAATATGTAGATTTATAACTTCACAAAACATTTGCCAACATAATGCAAAGAATAAAATTTAACTCTTAACTCCTAAGCACTATTTGGAACAAATTCTCTCAGTTCACAAAGCCGCCAAAAAGCGTGCACAAGAGCAAGATAAGAGCACTTTGAACTAAACATGGTTAATGGGCAATCAATAATAAGACCAAACAACACAATTCTGTAGAAATTTCTTGATGGGCATTTCTCAGTTTAAGGTTTGAATTTTATTCAATCAAAAAAAGGAAGAAGAGAGAATGGATTATTACCTCAGCTATAGAAGCCGCCACGCTCAGACCGGCCAATTCCTACAATGGCCAAACAAACAACAAATAATAAACGAAATCCTCTGAACCTAAAGAAAAGCAATTTTTTAATAGAAAAAAAATAGGACTGACCATTAACTGATCGACGCTAAAGCCAAGAGGACCCATGAGTGTCCCATCGATTTCGGCGGCTTCTCGCTGCGTAAGGTACGATATCGACTCCGGATTTTCCATGCTTGGAACCGACCCAGCTCCCGTGTCACTTCCGGGCTTCGAACAAAACGCGGAGATCGAGGAGTTGGCAACTGGGTTGAGTAAAAAAGCCTAAGAAAATGTTGGTTAAAGAGGGAAAATTCGAAGAAATAGAAAGCACAAGAGAGAGAAAGAAAGAGAAAAGGGCTTACAGAAGAGAGGTTGGAGATAGGACAATGGTTGCGAGAGGGTTTGGAAATGATAGAAGAGAAAGTTCTAGAAGAAGACGAAGAAGAAGCAGCAGCGAGAACGAGGGATTGAGTGAGGAGGAGGCATGTCATTGTTGTTGTTCTGCCTTTGCGTACTAACCACCACATTTTTGCGCCTTTTTTTTTTTCACTTGCTATTGTTTGAGAGGGCTTTTCCAAAGGAAGGAATTGCTTCAATTTTTCATATGCTCTTTTTTGTCTCTCTTTCCCCAACCCCCCACCCCTTTTCTTGAGGAAATGTTCAACCTTATGCTTTCACCATTGAAAAGGTGAATGTGTTACGAGTTATTGGGAATGTTTGGGTTTGTTTGGTGCCTGGTTTGGAATAGTTTGATTTTTAAATTGTGGTTGAAATTGATAATTTTAAACCATCTGGTTTAAACGTTAGTTTTAAATTGGCATTTGGAATATAAAAATTTAAACGTTAGTACTTAGAAAACTATGTTTATAAAAGAAAACAAAAATAAGAATGATTTTTACTGTAAAAAATGGTTCAAAACAGTTAAAACTTAAGTAGGTTAAGTTCTCAAAACTTATAGCATATGGTGCATGTGGGTTATGTTTGGACTTAATGAGCATAATGTAACGTATAAAAAGTCCCACATCGGCTAGGTAGAGGACCGAAGAGCAGTACTTAAATCCTGGGTTGCCCACCTCTCAACAAGAGCTCTTTTGGGACGTGACAAGTGGTATCAGAGCGGGGTACTGTCTGCCTGGTGTGTGGACTCTCCACGGTTCAGTGGGACCCTCAGGGGAGCCGATCCGTGACGGGGGCGTCACGCGATTGGGTGGAGGAGAGTGTAACGTACAAAAAGTCCCACATCGGCTAGGTAGAGGACCGAAGAGCAGTACGCCCACCTCTCAACAAGAGCTCTTTTGGGACGTGACAATAAGCTCACTTAGTTATTCATGCCGTAGGAATTTCCACTAAGAGGTCAAAATGATGATACTGATGAGCTGGCAGTGGAATATAAGCGACGTACAGATCCAGGTGTAGATACCACTACGGTTATATTTCCATTGCTATGTATATTAAGTTATTTTGGAATTTGTTGTATAAAATATATAGTATGGTTAAGTAAAACAAAACCTCTTTTGGATATGTTAAGCATATGACGTTATAAAAAAGAAAGTCCGTTTATGTATATACATAATTACAAAAAGAAGTTTAAGTATTTATGTGTGATAAATTCTTGGTGTTTTTTTTTTAATTATTTCCAAATTTTTCATAAATACGTAAGTAAGAAAAATATTAAAGCACAGCCCATAATAAGGCAGGTTGTGACAGATAGGTTCAAAAACACTTAAAACGTTCTCAACACGCACACCAAACGAGACACAAGTGTTGTTTATTTTTGGGTTTTGTTGGTCTCTCAAACAATAATATGGCTAGTCTAAAATTCTTATCACATCAACCAAAAAAGAACGTACATATATATTCTTATATCTATGTCTTTGGAAACCAAATTTCAACACCAAAAGTTTTAATTACGATAGTGTAATGCTCTTTCATGTTATAATATGATATGAACCCATTTCATACTAGACCCATACCAATACCACAAGCCCATGGGTAGAACTTACCCCCTAAAAATCTAACTTCTAGGAGGAGGGAGCCCATAAGTTTATAAGTCAACAACCAATTCCATACTTGATATGTGATCATAACATACTACCACGCTTTTGACACTGACGTCCACGGCAGCCTACTCTGGCCGTCCTAGGTCGTCCCTTCTGCAATGTAGGCCAAGCGTAGGATTTGGTTATGATACCAATTTATAGGAACCCATTTCAAACTAGGCCCATATCAATACCACAAATCCATGGGTAGAATTCACTCTTAAAAACCGGCTTCTAAGATAAGGGAGCCCATATATTTTTTAGGCCACCAACCAATCCAAAGCTACAGTATTTTAAGTTCTAACTTCAAGTTCCCAAACGCTATCAATTTTATGAGATCAACCAACATGGTAAACAGAATTGTTATTATATTTTTATTAGGATGATTATATAATTATGCGTTCTAATTTTAACTATTTCTCAATATATGCTTTTATTTGTATTATTTTTAAGAACTACAAAGATATCATTTGATTTTAAAAATAATTTCAATTTAATTCCTATAACAGAAAACATTGAGCAAAAAAATGTAACAACCTTAACCTATTGTGAAAAATATTTTATAAGTTTAAAAATATATAAAATTTTGGTTTTTTTAAACCAAAACATCAAATTTCAAAAAAAGATCAAGTCTTATAACTTTCTAAATTAAAATATTTTTAAATTTTTTTTCTCAGAAAAATATATATGTATAAACAAATTCAAGGTAACTAAGTGTATTTTTATATCATCTCCATATTTTTTCTGTTTGAAAAATTTGGGACGGATAAAATTGAAACAAGTTATTTAAATTTAATAGATACTTTTGTAATTTCAAAACACCGAAGGATAAAACGAAAAAGAAGTAAAATTTTGAGGTATTGTTATGTAATTAACCTATTGTTGTTGTTCTTGTTATCATTAAGTTTGTAGAAAGTAGCACTAGTAGTCCTCATTTTACAGCAAAAATCGAAGTTAGTGCCAGTGTTGTTGTAAAATATTTTGATTTAGTAGTATTTCCCCCTGTTTGGCTCGGTGGTTCCCACCACAAACTCAGTTATGAATAATGTAAAGCTCTAATATGCTACAATAATAATAAAAAAAAATTACCACAGTGTAAAGCTCTCACATGCTACAATAAAAGTGGTTCTAACTACTGGTTCTCACCATAATTCCAAACACCCCATTCGTCGTCATTTTACAACAACAAATGGTGTCAGACGGTTAGTGTAACAGATCTATATTCGTTTGGTAAATAGATTTGAATTAGTGACTTAATTTAAGTTAATGTGATTTGAATTAGGATATGAGTTAGTGATTTGAATTGTCATCCGAATTAACATTTAGTTGTGCATTTAAGTTTTAATTTGAGTATGAAATAAAATTAAAATTTGTGTTTAGGGAGATAGTAAAAATAATTTTTAATTTATCAACAAATATAATAAAATCTTAATGTTAATGATCCTAAAAAATATGTAATATGGATCTTAATTTATTCCTCTTTTCACTAGGAACATAATGAAAGAATAATCATCTCAATTGGATAACAAATGAAGAAGTTACGACTCTTTTTCTCAAATATAGAAGAAAGAATTTTAATTTTTACTGTAGCTGAGATATCCAAGTATCAAAAGTTTAGAGAGAGTCAGAACTTGAAAACTTGCATTATTAATACTCAAAGAATTCAAATTTTGGAGAAATAAACACATATCTGAAAAATTCTTAATATTCGGATATAAATTTAAGTCCAAAAAATCTAAAAAGTTCTCAAAATAAACAATCATATAACTCACACGACTACTAGCATTGCCCTCTCTTTGAAACACAAGGTTAAAATTCAGATTTCTCATATTTTGAATACCAATAACTTTAATTATAAGATAAACAAGATTACAAATTTACTGCTCTTTTTTTTTTTTTTGAACCACAAATTTGCGAGATAGAAAATTCCATAATCGAGCTTCTATATCAGTGGTTGTGGGGAGTAAAATTTACCCCCCATATTGCCACCCTCAAATCAAACCAATTTAAGCACATTTATTGTTTGGAATTATTCTTCTTTCTCGGACAATGTTTGTTGAATCTTTTCAAGGAAACTCTGCATGGTTGGAAAGCTCTTGTCATCTGAGGAACAAAAGAGAGTTTTGACAATTAATTAGTGTAAACAGAATTTGCATCTACAAGTTCAAGTAACTGTATGCTAGTGATTGTATAGTAATTCCCGTCTAATTTTAGTAGTTTAAATGGTATCTAACTTATCATGTTATGTCACGTTATTCAATAAACTTAAATATTGAAATATTAAAATTGTCATGTTTTATACATTAAATTTTACAAAATCATATATATTAAAATAATAGGCATTACAAGTGTTTTGTTATATTATGAGAAGGAACATAATTATCAAGCCATAAATAGCTTCAATGACCCCATATGCGCCTCATGTGGGTCTATTTTGACGCTTGTGATGGGAAATTAAACAGAAAAGAGTAAAGTGAGAAGACCTAAAAATTTGAGGTAGTAAATTGGATTTTTAAAGTTTAAAGGATAAAGAAAAGGGTACCCAAAATTCAAGGACTAGTAATGTTAATAATACTAAACTTTATTATTAATCAATGCAAAGTGTATATTGATTTAGACCAAAAAAAGTCACCATTTGCATGAACTCTGCAATTTTGAGGTTCTCATTTCAAACTCAAAAACACAAAAAACAAGTTTTCTAATAATGTCTGATAAAGTAAATACCTATTTCCTAAATGGATATTTTGTAGCTAACAGCCACGAGGTTCATAGATCCGTGCAAGTGCTTAAAAAAAATATAATATTGTAGCTCAACGACAACCCAATGGCGGCAGTGTTCAAGAAGATGACGGCGATGAAGGGCAAGTGTTTAGGAGGCATGAAGCAAGGTTGCGGAGGCTGCACTGTTAGATCTAGCTTCACAATTTCCTAAAACTTCAAAATTGCTCCATTGTACCTCTCCATCATTGATTGACGACATTTTGGCCTCCACAAAATTTGCTCTGCAATTGGATCAGCCAACAACAAACAACAAATCTTTACGTTGTTCTATGACATAGATAGTCATCAGTGGCGAAGCTAAAGCCACTTGAGTCGGCATGTCTAAAAATTATATTTTAGTTCTATAATTTTTAAAAAATGTCAATTTAGCACACCCCTAACTTTTTAAAATTTAAATTTTAGTCCATTTATATTTTTAAAAGTCCACTAATATTTCTATTTTTTAGAGTAGGAATTCAAATCGTAGAGTAACATAAAAAAAAGAGAACAACAAGAGAAGAGAATTGTTAAAGATGAGCTGTCTTTTTCTTTGTCCCTCCCATATATTTTAAACACATTAATAATAAGACACGCATGTCTAAGTGAACCATCTTTTTATTTTGTCATGATTTTTTTTTCCTTAAAATCTTTTTTTTAATCAATGCAAAGTGTACATTGCATAAGAAAAAGTCACCATCATCTGCAATTTTGAGGTTCTCATATCAAAACTCAAAACACAAAAATCTAATTTCCTAACAAAGAGAGAGAAAAGTAAATACCTATTTCCAAGACAGAGATTTTGAAGTTACGAGATTCTTATAGGTATTTGACGGGTATAATAAGAACTAACATTTTGGTTATCAAAAAATATAAAACTCTCACATGTTATAACAAAAAGTAAAAAATTACTACAATGTTATAGTATTTTGAGCAAAAAAATTATTTCCGCCATATTTATTAAACAAGCTATTAGATTTGGGCAACCATCAGATAAAAGATAATATCGGAGCTGAAAGACACCGCCCAACGAAGCCGGTGCCGAAGAAGACGATAACGACAAAGAGCAGGTGTTTAGGAGGCATGAGGCCAGCTAGCGGAGGCTACATTGTTAGATTTGTCATTGCCATTTTCCTAAAACCTTGAAATCGCTTCATCGTTCTCCTCCGTCATCGACACTTCGTCCTCCAAAACATTTTCTTTGCAATCGGATTGGCCAACAATAGATCTTAGATCTTAATGTTTTTCAGCGACATGAATGGCAACGGGAGCAACAAAAGAAGAGGGATGCAGCGCCAACGCCAGAGAGTGGAGTAGGAACCATAAGAAGGTCATATTAGGAGGGAGAGCGACAAAAAAAAAAAAAAAAAAAAAAGTAAAAACAAATAAAAGATACAGTGGTCCCAACACAAACAATAAACAAAAACACTGTAAAAGAAGTTAGTTAAAACTATAATTTATGATTCAAATAATGTTTATAAACACTCTAATGGAATAGAGAAAAGAGAATTGGTAAAACAAGCTGTGATTTTTAATTTATATGTTCAATGGGTTGTTTGAGAAATAAGTTTAAATTAATAGGTTTAATAAATTTAAATTTAAAAAGTATAAAATTTTCATTATAACAAGGCAAAGCAAAAAATAAAGCTCCCACATAAATTATACAGTGTTTGAGTCGTGAAATGCCAAATATCCTCAAAATATATCAAAAAGAAAAAGAGAGGTCCTAACGTCATGGCCTTTGCTTGGGGATGTGCGGGAGGCATTCAGTATGAGTGAAATTTTTAGACGGTCAGATTTTGACATCCAAAAACCAACGGTGGATCCGCCGTCCGAATTACGTCACAACCCTTGGTTTTAATTATCAATAATGATAATATAAATGATTAACCTGAAAATCAATTTAACAGATTTTCAGAAACGCGTATTTCCTCAAGTTAAAAAAAAAAGAAGGCTTGTTTCCCCATTTTGATTTGATTGGCGCCATCTTCGTCGATTCTGCAATTCTCTGCTGTGTTTCTAGGGTCTATCATCCTCTTTCCTCCGGAGTCCGATGGTGGCCTACGGCGGCGCTGCTC
The DNA here is from genome assembly GCA_946598075.1 of Artocarpus hirsutus. Lineage (NCBI taxonomy): Eukaryota > Viridiplantae > Streptophyta > Magnoliopsida > Rosales > Moraceae > Artocarpus > Artocarpus hirsutus. The sequence goes on along the minus strand of CAMOHE010049631.1, from coordinate 15,978 downwards.
CCTACAGATCGAGGTAAATGGAATTGTGTTATTTTCTGTCTGGTTCCCGAGAAAATTAGAAACCTAGGCTTCTAATTTTTCCTTTTTTTTTTTTTGGTTGATTTTGACCAACGACATGTTGAGCAGGGAGGGTCTTAGCACGAGACCGGTGGCGAGTTCCGATGAAATCCAATTGCGGATCGATCCGATGCAGGGCGACCTAGACGACGAGATCATCGGTCTTCGTAGCCAAGTCAGGCGATTGAAAAACGTAACATCCTTTTACAATTCATTATTTTCATAATTTATTCTTTGTTTGTGGCATTAGGTTATTGAATTCATGATAGGAGATGGAAAGAGGAAACAAAATGGTTCTTTTTTTTTTTTTTTAATTAATTTAGGAACGAATTGGGTTATGTTTCCATAACATGGCTATGGGGAATTTTGAAGAATTTAATGGCTAGGGGGAATTTTGAAGAATTTTATTTTAGGATTAAGGGATTAGGTCCTGTATATTAAGCATGCAATGCATTTTCATTGAAGTAAACTTTGCTCACTTGAAGCTGTTATTTCTTTTAATTGATTTGAGGAGACATCTATTGCAGTACCATTTATCTGTTTTAATATTATTTGTCTAATCATATAATTTTTGTGTTAGGAAAAAGGGAGTAATTATAGTGACTTGTTAAGCTTAGCTTTTGGAAAGCATCAATGCGGTAGTGGGTTTTGAAGGTAGAGGGTGTTGTACAGCATCATGCAGTAATAGTAGTTTGTTTTGATATGGGCATGAGCTTTAACTGTAGTTTTGTCCAGAAATTCTATGGTTTTAACGCAAAATTACATCGTCCTAGGTATTTTCTATGTACTAAAGTACTCAGAGATATATTTAACAAGTTATTCCTATGTTTTGGAACGCTCTGAAATTAATTTTTTTTCCTAGTTATTTTCCGGGACCAATTTTGCTGCCCTGGGACCTGTGTGATAGTTCCTGGCTATTCGATTGCAGTAAATGTTTAGATAAGTTTTACTTGTTCTGGCATCACTGTGTGTGCCCTGATGCAGGTAGCTGAAGAGATAGGGACAGAAGCGAGATTCCAGAATGACTTTATCAATCAGCTGGCAAGTATTTAATTATCTTATCATTACCTGAAAGATAGAAATTTCTTTTATTATATCTCTGCAGTATTTGGAATTCGGCATTCAGGCTTCTGTTGAAGGATATAATGAGCCCAAAAGCGACTTTTATGAAGTATTCTTGTCATCTTATTTTCTCATGTCTGCTTTTCACCTGGGAGTTTCTCATGGTTTGTAAAAGATGTGGCTGCTGCTGAAGCTTGTACAATCTGTAGGCCCGTTCCCACCAAAATTATGTCTCATCTAGTCTTTAAAAATTAGAAAGATGAAGAACATGATTAGGGGTTGGTTTCAGGATAAATGCACTTCCCACATCTCTTCACGTCTTATCACTTATCTTTTAGATTTTCTTAAAGTATCTATTTGAGGTTTTTGGGTGTGGTGGGATTTATTTCATCACCATTAGATCCAACTATTTACACTTGAATCATGTGCCATGCAATTTTTCCTGCCTCTTTTGCTGTTAATACTATCACTCTTAACAATAAAGAGGCAACACTTTTCTGAAAATTAGTTTGTATCTTGTTAATTACAGCAAATGACACTGATCAAAGCTCAAGCAGGAGTAAAGAACAACGTAAGGAGACTGAACAAAAGCATCATTCAGAATGGCTCAAACAGCGTTGTCCATGTGGTTCTTTTCGCGCTAGTTTGCTTTTTTGTGGTTTACCTGCTTTCCAAAATATCCAGAAAATGATGCATTTGAAGTTCCCTGCACGCCTCATGCGGCCAAAAGGAATTGTTAAACTGGACTATACTGTAAATTGCCCTCCATGGTCTTGTATGTTACAGTAACATCATAAAAATCAAGTTTTCAAGTTTTTATAAAATTATTGTAATTTAATTGTACTGCTTCCTCGCTATCAACTCTTTTATATCATTATTATGTATGCCTTTTGACCAATGTTCACACTTCTCACTAAAAAGGAGAGTGTTGTGATTTTTCTGAATCTCTGGCCCCGAATGTTTCCATTGTAGATTGCATATTTGCAATCAGGAATTTTTATTTAATTAGAGCATAAGCTTTTGTGAAGGGAAAGATTGTCGTTTTTCCGAAGCATAATATCTACCATCTAATATCATTGACATAAATAGTATAATTTTTACCCCCAAAAAAAAAAAGAAACGAAATTGCATAGTTTTTGTTTTTATAAGAAGAGGGCCAAATGAATGATAATGTATCAAACTGGCATATACAAACATTTACTTTTTGTTTAATTTTGCCGCTGAACTCCGATTCCTCTGCTCAAATTTTCTTGTTCATTTGGTTGGGACATTACTTTGCAAAGTGGGTCTTATCATGACGGACCTTGCCATCTTTGCAAAAATAAAAGCACTGTTGATCCTGTAGGGGATGGGGGCACTCCTTTCGTTTGAGGATGATGCCAAGCACCCGTGTGGTTCATCCCGGACATGTCTGCCATCCAGTGATGCGGCAAGCATCAACCATCAACCATCCCTTGGGAAGAACTCCATAACGCTACTGTTTCTGTCCCCAAAGACCGTGTTCGATAGGCGTGCTCCATGCTATTTTGTTCACATTGTTTTAGGACAAATGTCTAGTTTAAACCAGATCACAGAAGCTCAGATGTTCTGACTGGGTGGCTCATTCCCTTGCAAATACACTAATCACTGGCGTTGGTTCCTTCAACGATCTCCAATTTCTTCTCATCAGAAGAGTCAGCCTCACAATGGGCTCTCCTCTTGCATTGACCTCTTTTCCCCTGCCGGCATGTCTTAATTCACAAAAAGTCCTACTGCAAAATGACCTAGCTTTACACCTCAACAAGTCAAAATCCTGAAGCTTCCTTCCTCATACACCCAAAATTCTGCCTCATCACGATAACCTTCTCGAAACCATAAGGCCTGTGACCTCCGTTCCTCAAATCCAATGTCCCATTCTGTCTCTAACCTCATCCCAATGGAACAATACCCGTCTTGTTGGCTTTAAGCACTCATTCTTAAATGACCATCTCAGCACGATAATCCATACCAAAGACTTTAATTGTCATAGTATGTGTCTAACACAAAGGTTAAGCCCTTAAGAGAGTTGCGAAGCGTGAAAGACTCTCTGGCCATGCTAAGGGGAACGAGTTTTTTGTGCTGTCCTACGTGTCATGTCCTTTGTGCACAAAAGTCTTCCCTTGGATGACTCTGATGGGAAGTAGAAGAACTCGGATTCATTTACCTTGAGGGTGTCGGTTAAGGAGCTCATGAACCATGTGTTCGCTTCCATGGCGGTTTGAGAGGCAATGAAGTGATCGAGTCTTGGAGCTTGGAAGTGAGGGCATTGTTTGTCACGTTAGTTCTCAATTTCCAAAAGAAATTCCATGAAGCGGAGGAACAGAAGGAGTATGGATGGAAGAAGCTTCCATGTACAATAGTACAGGAACGGCTAGAACAAAAAAGATGCGAAGGACAAGTTTGCGGGACAAGAGCTTCTCCTTCTTATTAATGCTCCGCGCTGCTTTGGGTTTCCATTGTTTTTCTGAGGCAAAGGCCGAGAATTCCAATTAGCTCACATAAATACGAATGTTAAAAGCAGATAATTTTTCTTGAGATTGAAACTCAAGAGGACCTGCACTATAAGGATTGACAATAAACAATGAAGTTTGCGGGTTTTGGTTAAAAAGTTAATGCAGGCAAGGCAGTGCATTGTTTTAGAAGTTGACCTCTGGCAACAGCGTTGCTTGGGAATACAATATCACAACTGAAATCGTCCTAAGCAGGCATTATCGGCGTTGAAAGAAGATGAAAACAATTGGTCTAGATCTACACTGACCCCGGATTTTCAGAGACACGATCCAATAATTCATGACAATCAAGAAATAAATATACAAGAAAAGGGACTTCAGTAAAAACCCATCGGTAGTACATGTTTTGAAACTATTTAATCTAGTTAAAATCTTTTTTTTTTTTCAAATCTGATTGTTAAAAAAATAGATATTCATCTGTGGGCATATTTTTTTGGTTTTGCAAGAGAAATTGCCAAAAAAAAATTTTTTTGAGTAAAAAATACGAATAAGTAACAAAACGACAGTGCTATGTGGTTTCTTTATCGTTGCACACATAGGGTGGCGTCAAGTGTTAGCCAGCAAGACTTTTGCAGCAATAAACAAAAATTAAAGATTATTCCATAATCAGGTTCTCATACCGAGGGCCAACCATTTGCAAAATTGAGGGAGGGCCATAATAAATGTGCCCAAAATCAAAATGATTTAAAATTGGCATTGTCCCAAAACCAAAAAATAGCAAGACTAGATCATTGCTTCAAATATCTCCACTGCTATTCACATTAGAAATAACTGAAGCACTGTATTAACTACTTATCTTAAGTAAGAGAGAAACACTCCAGCATTCTATTTACAGCCTGTACATGGATTGTCTCAGTTCATCAGGTTAGAACCATTATTAGGTTAAAAAGAAAAACCAGCAAATATGACGGAAAATCAAAAGGGTCGCAATGGGTTTCTTCAAAGCATTATGAGAAATGACACCCAAGTTACCACTTTGATCCGGAATCGTCAGCTTGTTACCCTTCACCCACTGATGATTCCCACCGGGGCAGGCATACTTCAGTTCCCCAGCTTGAAAAAAGATTGTGGAGATTGTGATATACTGGTGTCAGAGTGTCAGCAAAATCAAAATGCTTTACAGAGATTGTTAGCCTTTATGTTAGACGAACACTGCTGCTCAATTGGGCCAGTGGGACTGCACAGTCTGCTCCTTTTCGGTTCAGATATTCTCACTCGTGAAACTGCTGTGGCTAGTGCATCTACCAAACCAGAATCGTCCCGATCTGCTGACTTGCAACTATCAGAAGATGAAAATGTACTTGAATTCTCATCAAGAGAACTGCTTTCAATCCTGCTTCGATCGAACTTTAATCTGACTTTAATAGGAAGTTGATGTGAAGGTGCCCCAACTTGGTTCTTTGTTTTCGGCTTAAGAGGAAGAGTCTTCAACGTACGTGCAGTGTAGAATAATATCCAAGGATGCCCTGCAAGACAGTGCTTTGCGTTAAAAAAAAAAAAAAGGGAATAAAAATACTAAAATCAACAATCCGGGGTTCAAACTATTAATCTACGACAAAATAATAAGTTACAAAACACAATCATATGCAGTCACAACATCAATATGTTCATATCAAGCAAAATGCTTTAAAAAAGAGGAAGCAGAACAACAGAAGCCTTCTGAATGAGTGATTTGGCTGAAGAAATTTCAACACCTTTTAAAGCAAGTGTTATCTTCAAATGGACTTCATGCGATAAAATAGATCTCTTCAGATCCTTTCCCAAGTGCCATCTGGGTAAATAGTTTATCCATGATCCATGCAAGGAATTTGTAAAGAAGCATGCATGGAATTCCCAAGTTTCACTTAAAAATCTTTTGTATTCGTAAAACAGAACCCTCTCTACCAAAGAGGCACGCAACTAATTATAATCTTGACATAGATGCGCATGTGGCAAAAAAAAAAAAAAAAAAAAGGACTACAAAGTTATGCAGCACTCCAACTTACTTAGTACTTCATCGGCTGTTATCCTCGCTGAAACATCCCTTGTCAGCATCCTCCCAAGAAGATCTCGTGCAGGTTTTGATATTGATTCCCATATCCCTGTGTGGAACTCCAGCTTCACATTTTTTATTGCCTCAAAAACTGCTTCTAAGGAGTCTCCTTGAAACGGAAGACTACCCACTAGAAGTGCATGTAACAGCACGCCAGCACTCCAGATATCCACCTTCTCAGAATATTTTCCTGACAAAACCTCTGGTGCAACATAAGCTGGACTTCCAGCTAAACCAGTCAAATTTTGTCCTGTGACAAACATAAAAGGAACTTTCGGGATAAACTATTTACAGAAAAGAATAAGGATTGCAATCAGAAATTCCCATGCAACATGCCAAGTTCTTGTGAATGTTAGACCGAAGAGAATATTTGTAGAATCAACATTGACATTTTCACTCATAACTACTTGTACATTGCATATGCGTGGGGTGTCATTTGAAAAACCTTATCAGTTTGTGAAACTATATAAAAACTTACAAGAAAAGACACAGACTTTAGCAGAATTGTTAATTGTATAAAAAAACTTGGGTCACTTAAAAGATTCAAACCAGGCTCTACTCACTGTGTCAACTTACATACAGATAAGTAAGATCATTATACTACAAAGTTGTGAAGGAAGAAGACAAATAAATTTGTAATCTACATTGGTAATTGTTTCTAAACTGCAAATCATGAACAGATCATTATTTTCCTAGGTTAATGTACATGCAGAAAGACGAGCTCAATGAAATCATACAAGCACAACCACATAAATGTTATGTCTGTAAGTATATAGATCCTAACCATTTGTTATTCTCATTGCCAGCCCAAAATCTGCAAGCTTTATCTTTCCTGATGTTGTGAGGAGAATGTTCTCGGGCTTAATGTCTCTGTGAACAACCCCCATATCATGACAATACTTGATAACTGACACAACTTCCTTAAATATATTAGCAGCACGATGCTCTGAATACCGACCCTCTTCCAACATTTGATCAATCAATCGTCCCCCGGGGCACAACTCCATGACAAGATGAAAAGACTCATGTTCCTCATACACCGCTTGCAATGTCACAACCCCTGGGTGACCAGATAAGTGCTGCATTATCTCCACCTCCCTGTGAACCGTCTCTTCTCCCTTCTTCAGAGTCTTGCATGCAAATTCTGATCCACTGGTTCTAGACCGACACAACCAAACTGAACCAAACTTCCCATGCCCAATAGTGGCACCCAATATATAGTCATTCTCAATCTTATTCTTCCTTCCCATTTGGGTAGTGACATCAATACAACCAATTTTCCGCTTGAGACCCCTTCCAGGTGTGGCTAAAGATGAAGTTCCGCACGGAGGTGCTGTAGCGATGCCTGCAATCCTATTTTTATAGGAGGCAGCAGATTCTTCATTGGAAACTTCTTTGCAACGCTTCTTCAACCTTGAATAATCTTCAAGTGAATAATGCGAGGTAAGAACTGATGATCGTGAATTGTTGGTCGACGACAAGAAGTCGTGTAGATTCGAACATGGGTCTGCTTCACTTCCTTTCCTCTTCTTCCTCATCAAGTAAAGCTTTTTACCAAGAAGCGAGCTTACAATTCATAGAAAGCGTGCACAACACCCTCTGGCTTCTGCTCCCAAATCAAAAGTAGACAAATATAAGAACCTGAATTCTATGAATTCTGATCTAGTTAACTCAAGATTTACTGAAGATAAGAATATCTAGTCTAGAAAGAAAAAAAGATGAATCGATTACAAAGAAGCTACTATATCTGTTATTAAGAAACTTCAGAAAAAAAAAAAAAACAGTAAAAAAGAACACGAAAATTACAAGTCGTTAAGCCAAATAACACCATTACACCCAGAAAACAAAAATATAGACTAAAAAAAAAAAAATCCAACGCATACTGAAACACAAAAATCATTTAACTTGTTTACTCTTTCTCGGCAACCAAACGACACAACAAATCAAAGATAGAAAACACTATACAATTGTTGACCACCATCAAACAAGCTAGTTATTCAGCGAATTTAAAAAATAAAAAAGCTGAAATTTTTAAGGGGAAAAGGCGCACCTTTTGCAGACCGGAATCGGCAAACGCAGCGAAGGAATTTCAGCGAATTCCGGACAGAACATGGAAGATCGAGCTCGAAACCCTAGAAATCTGGCATTCACATATTTGGGGCAGAAAAGATTTTCCCGTCAGGAGAGACGCGACGCGAAGAAAAGAAAGATCCAAACAAGAGAGAGAGGGGAAAAATATGGATAGAGAGAGAAAATAAGAAAGGTTTGGGGTTTTGGTAAAACATTTCTCTATTTGGCTTGCCTTTTTCTTTTACCTATCCGACGTGTCCATCACCGGCTACTATCAGATGCGCGCGGTACTACGGTTAGAAAGTAAAGTGTTTTGTGTAATTAAGAATCATTTATGAAGTCAAGAGTCAACCTTAATTGACTCTTCGAGTGTTTTACTTCTTGCGATTTGCGCCAACAGTCTTGGCGTGTGAAGCAATGATTGGACTGACGACCATTAGCGTTTTCGATTAGTCTGTGACGCACGTGAAGTCTGGTCGGGCCTGGCGTGAGTCAGACGGTATCGTGCCACGCTGTGTGAATCGTACGATCTTGATCGTTTGCAGCCTAGTACGGAACACTTGCTTTGAGCAAATCAATCATGTTCATGGAATTTTCGTGGTAATCCAAAATTTGCAATTCGTTGCTCATTGTACTTTCCTTTTTTTTCTTTTTTTTTTTTTCTCAATTACAATTATTTGTTTTAATTTGTTACTCAGCAGCCCCTGCCTAGTGAGGGGTGAGTATCGTTTAAAACGGTACTACGTCTGCTTCTTCTCTCTCACTTCCGCCACCGCTTTTGGCCCATGCCCATCCTAAGTCCAGACTTTTTAGCCACCAAACAGACTTTTTGGGTTTGTGTAATAAATAGATTTAAATTATGTTGATTTAAATTATTTTGATTCAAGTTGTGATATTTAAATGGATGATTTAAATTGCTATTTGAATTGATGTTTGGATATGTATTTAAAGTGTCAATTTAAATAGAAAATAAATTAAAATTTATGTTTGGATAGATAGTAAAAAAAATTTGATTTATTTATAAATCTAATAAAATATTAATATTCAAAATCCTAAAAAGTGCAAATGAATATTAATTTATTCATCTTTTTATTAAGAACGTAATGAAAAAAAATCGTTTCAATCGGATATCAATAATAAAATATTAATATTCATAATCCTAAAAAGTACAATATGAATATTAATTTATTCATCTTTTTATTAAGAACGTAATGAAAAAAAAAATCATTTCAATCGGATATCAAATGAAGAAGTTATGATTTTTTTCCTCAAATATAAGAGGGAGAATTTCAGCTCTTACTGTAACAAATATATCCGAGTCTAAAGAGTTTAAGAAGGTTAGAATTTTAAAAACTTAAATGCAAAAGATTCATTTGATTTAAATTTTAAAGCAAACAAACACGGATCTAAAATATTTTAAAGATTTGAATCAAGTGTTTACATAAATAAATCTTGATCTTTTAACTAAAGTTCTTATCGAGTCTTCAGAAACGTGCCTTGACAGTAACTTCTGGTAAAAGATGGAGGAGTTGCAGTCTATATATAGATACACAAAAGCCAATTTTAGTTGGAGTAGGACTTGAAGAATTTTTCCCTTTTTCTTATCCCCTGTGGGTGATAGCTATTACGAATAAGGCTCGAAAAAAAATGGTTGTAATTAAATAATCTTTCTCTAGTAATTATCTTAATTTAATATTTTATGATAGCGTTTGTCGACATGGTTTCTTTTATTTAGTTTTGTCTTTCTAGAAAATTTGGTTCCTTGATTTCGTTGTCGTTTTTAAATATGTTATTAACCATAGGTTGTCGTTCTTTTATTTTAAGGGTAAATTGTATGCACGGTCCCTTAATTTTTTTAATAGGTAATATTTTAATCATTTTTTTAATTTTAACAAAACAAACCCTTAAACTTTTTGGCAGTCAACAATTGAGCCATTTCCGTCCAATTCTGTTAAGTTTTTTCACAAAATCTTACATCAATGGTAATGTGCCAATTTTTTTCCAATGAAAAGACAACCTCCCAAAATAAAATAAAATAAAATCAAAACTTTTGGTTGCTATAGCGTAAATGTCAAGAAAAAATATGTTACAATATAAAATTTGTATATGCTAAAATATTTTCAACCAAAATTGGTTACAATTAATGCTTCCAAACACTCTATCATTAACCTTTGTTAAAAAAAACCTGATTTTCTTAAAAGAAAAGAATAAACTCAGAGTTTTAATCAAATGACCAAAATAGAAAAAATGCAAACCCTAACAGAAAACCACTAGAGGAACCCTCATCCTCTCCTTCTTTCTCTTTGGTGCAACCCACCGCCCCTCAAACCCCATTTCCACACGACAACCCCGCCCACACCTGCGTGATAATTGCCGTTGCCACAATCTAAATTAAAAAACCTAACAGAAGTTAACAGAAGCCTTTAATTGCAAGCATTTCGAGAGTTGAGGACCATTTGTGTAATTGACTCTTTAATTAAAATTGTTTAGTTATACTGCAAGAGTCGTATGTTTCCTTTTATGTTATTTATTTTTTAGGGTTTAGGCAGAATAATTTCTCCCACTTGCTGTTGCTGACGCTTTCTCAATTCATTGCATATTTTTTTCCCTTGATGTCGTTTTTGCATTTTTACATAGATGCTGATCCTTAGTTGGTCATTCTTGCTGTCGTTTTACCCACGCCCTGCTCTCTTAATCGAAATAGTTCAGTTCAGCCTTCAACAGCCGGAGAAGTAGACAAAGCCATTACTAGTGGACTAGCGACAGCGCCAAAGTTGAAGTGAAGTGACAGAAACAAAACAATCATGGCGATGGCGGAGTCTATGCGAGGCTTAAACCCTCACAAAACCCTAAAACCCAAATCTCCAATTCGCAATCCCCTTCTCTCTTCAATCCCTCGCTTCACCACCACCACCACAAAATCCAATTCCAAGAGATTCTCCACCATTTCTCTGTCGATCATGGCGGACCAAAACCAACGGCAGGACCAGAAGCCCTTGACTTTGGATGCTCTCGTAAATAGTCCTCGCAAAGAAGAGGTTTTTGGCGCCATCTCGAACTCATTGGACAATTGTCTCTCCGAAACCAATTTGCAACTCACGGTCCCTGGTCTCAAGTCCAAAACCAGGGGAAAGGTAAACCAACGATAATGCCATTAAATATGTCTTTTCGTTTGATGAAAATTGAGTTGTTGTTCTTGTGGGTTGGTCTCTTTTTATTTTTATTTTTTACAGGTTAGAGATATTTACGACAGTGATGATTATCTCGTTTTGGTCACGACGGATCGGCAGAGTGCTTTCGACAGAATTCTTGCTTCCATTCCCTTCAAAGGCCAGGTTATTCTCACCCCAGAATGTTTTTAAATATATATTGTTTTTTTAGTCATATAAAAGTACTAGAAACCATGGCAACTGGAAATGTTTTGACCCTTTATCTCTAATGGAACAACATGATTTCATGACTTTTCACCGATAGTTTTTTCCCCCTTCAATTTCGATCAAGTTCTTCTCTTTTCAGAAAGTATGTTTTTATCCTTTTTTTTTTTTTTCAGGTTCTTAACCAAACAAGTTTGTGGTGGTTTGACCATACTCTACACATAACTCCAAATGCAGTTGTATTAGTACCTGATGAGAATGTAACAATTGCAAAGAAATGCTCAGTTTTTCCCGTTGAGTTCGTAGGTATGATATCATTGACCTGTTCATTTGATTTTTTGTTTTTTGTTTTTATTCGTTTTACCGAGCTATCTCACCTTTAGAATGATTGGAAGTGTTATATATGTCTTTAAGTGGAGGAAAACGCTAGGTTTTACTTAGTGGAAATTATACTTCTGTAGAGTATAGTGGTGTAGCAGAGATAAAAAGTTGATTATAATTTTTTAAAAGGGGTTGGAGTTTCTCGCAATTATTATGTTTACATAAACATCCTTTAAGCCACCACCTTTAATTGACAGAGTTTGTCCACAAATTTCTATTTTCTAGTTAGAGGTTATGTAACTGGAAGTACTGATACATCATTGTGGACGGTCTATAAGAAAGGCGTGCGGAATTACTGTGGCAATGCACTTCCAGAAGGTGAGATCCTCATGTGGTGGCTTTTCTTTTTTTATTTTTGACTGAAAATTTTTCTATCTGATGGTCTTTTGTCCTTGTAGGATTGGTAAAAAACCAAAAGCTTCCTGCACATATCCTCACACCCACAACTAAGGCTGCAGATCATGATGCTCCCGTGACTCCAGATGAGGTTTTAGTATATTAGATATCATGTAAACTTGTCTTTACTTTCAAGAAAAAATAACAGAAAATTAGAATTGCTCTTGGCCTTTCATTTATGATTGCATGTCTTCTTAGTTCTCCCATTCGGATTGCGTCTAAGACACAAGGAAGAAAAGAGGGCTAGGAACATGGAGAGGCTATTGATGTTAGGCTGATAAAGGCTCTAATAGATTTGAAAAGTGAAGATTGGATATGGCTTGGGCTTGCCCGAGGGTTGAGTAAAGCCATGCCTTTACTTGATATCATAGCATGACTTATGATCAAGTCAAGCAACAATTCCTCTTGAAAATGATGAAAACAAGCTTAGAACTTAAATACTTCAATTGTGCTATTATTGGATGACAAATATCTCTATGCCCAATTTATACGTTTACATGTCCACACTCACACACTATCTATAGCTATGGGAAACGGTCTTACTTTTATTGGATTATCTGATATATTTTTCTTGCAGATTATTAAAAGTGGACTGATGACTCAAGCTGATTATGAGGAAGCAAGTAGGAAAGCATTAAGCTTATTTGAATATGGACAAGTATATTAGCATTCCAAGATGTCTTTCTGCTTTTAACTCTTTGCAAAGCATCCATGTCTACTACTTATAATTACAAAGATAGAGTTCGGTGGCTTTACCATCTGTTTCTTGTTGCAGCACGTGGCCCGGGAGCATGGCTTGATATTGGTTGACACCAAATATGAATTTGGAAAGGGACGTGATGGCTCCCTTCTTTTGATTGATGAGGTTTAGCTCTATCATCCTTAATGTATTAATTGCTATCTCTCTCCCTTCAACACATATTCGCATTAAGTGATGATAAAATATATATTTGATTTCTTATATTTTAAATGCAGGTGCATACACCTGATTCAAGCAGGTATTGGATTGCACATTCTTATGAGGAACGTTTTCAGAATGGTCTCGAGCCTGAAAATGTTGATAAGGTATATTTCTCGTACTGTCTGTTTACGCTAGTTTTTGCATGTATATTCTCTGGCAAAAATTCTTGGACAATTTTCTTTTGTCTCTGCTTGCATAATTCTTCAACCATATCTGTGATCTATCATTTACTTTGTACTTCTTTAATTACCAGGAGTTCCTGAGGTTATGGTTCAAAGATCACTGTGATCCATACAAAGACAAGGTAATTGCATTTGTTGAAGTCTTCTTTATTTTTTCATTTTTCTGTGTTTGTTTAGGAGAAATTACAAAATCTCACTAAGGTGATCCGATGTTCAGGTCCTTCCTGATGCTCCTGAAGAACTTGTTAGTGAACTAGCTTGGCGGTATGTTACTTATTTCGTTGCACCTTTTGTTCATAATTGGCATCTATGAAGTGAAGATACGATTTGTTGTCATAATATTGCGTACTGTGATAGTGTGAAATATGTTTTCTTCGTCGTTGTCCAATTATTCTATAAAGCTGGCATTATGTTGCATTAACGTTTGCTAGACGAGATGCTTGTTAGGATGCTTAACTTTCTGCTACTTGTTTAATGCCGATGTTTTTCATGGACAGGTATATTTTCTTGTACGAGACAATAACAAAATCAGAATTTAAGACACCATCAACAGAGGTAAAACTCGTATTAACCAGATATTATAATATATCCACATGCAAATCATACAGTAACATATTCTTGTTTCTTCGTTCAGGAGCCCATACATGACCGCATATCTTGTAAAGTTGCATCGGCCTTGTCGTCCCTAAAGTAAAGCACAAGGTTGGTCTAACAAATGATGGCCTTTTGATCTTTGAGATACAGCAAAGATCTTCATCTTTGATGGGATTTTCCCTGGGGAGTAACATTTTGTTTTCCTACTGCTCGTTTCAACGAGTGAGCGAAACCAAAGCCATTATTGTATTGTAGTTTATTTGTTAACGTACAAGAACGAGTTGTGCTAGCCTTATGCGTTACCCTACGGGCCAATACTTTGAACCAGTATTATGAAGAGGAAAAATAATGATATGTGGAATAAATTTTCATAGATATTCTGCTTGCTCGTCTCAGTATTAGTCACTGATTGAACACTACAACACTATATGTGTAATTACTTTTATTAATCAAAAAAGTAATTGCAACAAACTCATCAAACACCACATGGACTACAAGCTAAGACCACAATATTTTACTCTAAGCACTCAATCACACACCTTACAATTTAATGCACACAAGCCTACTTCACTCACTCACACATGCACGACATTCACTAGCACTCGCTTGGATTTAGACACACACTTCTTTTTTGGGCACACACACGGACACACCACTTTTTGGGTACACCCGTCAAGAGACCATTGGGTCTCCTTATGTAGCAATCCAATGTCGGTTAACGTCGGTTAATTTACCGACTCTTAAGATTCTAGAGAGCTGTAGTATGTTGGCAAGCACCTGCCGACTTTGCAACTTACAGTTGCATTTCTCGAAGCTTCTAAGAAGTATATAAAAGTGGGCAGTAGCTAATTAGTTTATTGAAGCTTCTATTAGCGGTGGCTCTAAAAAACTAGAATATGCTAAATAGATTTAGAGTCGGTGATGACTCTTACAACACTCCCCCTCAGCACCGACTCTCATCAATGTCCTCTTGTTCATGTTGAGTAGCTCCCTTAGTTTTAAGAACTTGGTAGAGTTGAGCCCTTTCACAAGTAAGCCTACCAGTTGATCATCCGTTTTGATATGATTCATTTCTAGCTCTTCTTGTAGTATTTTGTTCTCTTAGAAAGTGACAGTGTACCTTCACATGCTTAGTTCTTGCATGCAAGGCTTTTAAATGCACCTGAGGCGCATGCCTCAAAGCACACCTTAGGGCGAGGCGCTCAAAAAGGGCCTCAGAACCTACGCCTTGCGGTTTTGGGTTTGAGCCGTGCCCCTCATTTGCTTGAGGCGCAAGAGGCTTACGCCTCTCTTCTCCCATCCTTGCTTCAGTTTTTTTGGGCCGTTTAAGTTGGAACAAGGCCCACAATTTTTGCGCTTTAAAAATAAGTAATAAAACTTAAAAAAGGCAAGCAAAACCACAAACAATCGAGTCCTCCTCCTGTGACTTTTTTGTTAGAGTAGGTCCTCTGAGGATTAAATGTTGTAATAATTTTTTTGAGATATTTAATCAATAAAGAGTTTATTTATTATTCATATACCAAATGTTGTCCTCTTATGTTCATCTCTATTGAATGTATGACAAGCACACAACAGTCCGTCTAAACCTTTAAAATCATGCATTGATAGACAGATTATGCATAAGATATGAATCTTAAAGATGATAGTCTAGATAATAAGGTCTACATTTGAGGGAATAAAGTTGAGCGCATTATTCATGTTAAGATTGTTATGTTGTCTACATCCCTAACAGAACATGACTTGTCTTGATCATTAGAGTAGGCTCCGTTAGTAGAAACGTTGGTATTTGTCATAGATGACAATATATTGGATCGGAACAAAAGTTAAATTAATTTGATCAATAATTCCGTTTGTTTAAATCAATTCACTTTTGACAATCATATGTTATGTCTTAACTTTGAAAAGAATATTGGGCCCGAATTCTTGACTTGCGTCTTTTGATCTACCAAAGGGTGACATCTTGATTTGATGATGATATGCATACCAGTATGTTGGAGACGTGATTCTTGATTGACGTAAACCCATTGTTTATAGATATAGAATCTATAACTCTTTTTGTAGACAATGCCTATAAGAGAATATCATTGACTCTTTTGTAGAGTTAACTATATTCTCTTATAGGCTTTATCTTGTAATTAGAAGACTGAAACATTCAACCATTTGGATATGTAGGTGTAACCGAAAGGTATACTATTTATAGATAGTAAGTATTCCAATGGTGAAATAATAGAACATAAGAAAAAAATAATCGAAAAGGTAAAATAAAATTTATCCTTAAGCCAATTATGAATACCTATAGGGATATTACATATTACGATATGTCATAGACGATTAGCTTATT
>CAMOHE010049630.1:0-30890 GCA_946598075.1 Artocarpus hirsutus | reverse complement strand
TGTAATTTAAATAACGTTTCTACATCTAAACGACAGCAAATTATGTACATGTCGTTTCTCCTTAAACGACAGCAAAAATTTTCAAGGGAAACTATATGCCGTTTGCTATGATTAAACCACAATACTTCTTTTATTGAAAGAAAAAAAAGAAGAAGTAAAAACAAAACTTTTACTGTCGTTTCTTCTGATTGTTGTAGCCGCCAGAACAGAAGAAATTTATTGATCGAAAAGTTTTCATCCCCTTCCGAGGAAAAAATTGCGTGAACTAAAATTTTTTTGTCGGGTAAAACGTAAAAACAGAAAAATTCAAAATCATTCTAAAAACAATAAATTACACTGTTATATTTTAATCTATTCGTTTTTGGCATAAGACACATCAAAATTTCAATCTTTGCAAAATGCATCTTTAATTTTAAAATTATTAACAATTGAGGTTAAATAGCTAACATAGGTTAAAAAGTATGGACAATTTTTATTGTGAAATTCACACGTGAGTTTTCGTAAAGGTAGAGCTTATCATTTAAAAGAAAATTAAACTAAACATGTTAAAAAGAATATTTAAAGAAAATTAAAAGTAGATATTAGATCTTAATCAATAATTTTAAAATTTAAAATGTATTGGGCTGAGATTAAAAGTATAAAGTGTATTATGTAGAAAAAATGAATAATTTATATTGTAATAGTATAATTTACTCTTTTAAAAATACGAAAATAAAAATTAAAAAAATGAATTAAGACCGTTGGACATGCACAAAATGTGGCCAACTGGGGCTGCCCCCACCTTCTTTCCCCCCGGTCAAAAACCCAAAACGGGAAGGAAAAAAGGTATTTTAAACTCTCAAATTAAAAAATATAAATAAAAAAACAATTAAAAAGAAAATTCGGCACCCCCACCGCTCCGCTTTCAAAATTCGAATTTGCCGCTCTCCGCAACTTCCTGATCCCAGATTTCTCAAATTCCATTTTCTCCACCGTCCCAATTTTCACCATTATCATCTTCATCTTCATCTCATTTTCATTTTCATCTTCTTCAATTAGCCCCATATATCTGTCTCTTCTCAACAACTACGCTTGCAAACGACCATGGGTGGTGCTCACAGTCGCGAGGATCTCGAGATCTCGGACTCCGACGAGGAGGAACAGACCGAAGGGGAAGAAGAAGACAACTACGAGGACGCCGACGACAAGGGAGGAGAGGGATCTTTCGAGCGCCTATCCAAAACTCCGTCCTCCATTGACGACGTTGAGGCCAGGCTCAAAGCTCTCAAGCTCAAGTACTCCTCTTCTCAAAACCCTAATCTCAAAAACGCCGTCAAGCTCTACCTTCACATCGGCGGCGCCACCCCCAAGGCGAAATGGGTAACTTCCGAGAAACTCACTTCTTACTCTTTCCTTAAGACCTCTCGGATTGGAGGCAACGACGATGGAGACGAAGAAGGGGAAGATTCTTGGTGGGTGTTGAGGGTTAGTTCCAAGATTCGAGAGAAGGTATCTGCGGAGCTGCAATTGAAGACTTTTGCGGACCAGCGTCGCGTTGATTTTGTGGCCAAAGGTGTTTGGGCTATGAAGTTCTTCAACGACGAGGATTACAAGGCTTTCGTCGCCAAGTTTCAGGAGTGTTTGTTCGAGAACACGTACGGGTACGAGGCCACCGATGCGAACAAGGTCAAGGTTTACGGAAAAGACTTTATGGGTTGGGCGAATCCTGAGGCTGCGGACGATTCTATGTGGGAAGATGCTGAGGATAGTTTCTTGAAGAGCCCCCAGTCGGCGACGCCATTGAGGGAGAATCAGGATCTGAGGGAAGAATTCGAAGAGGTGGCGAACGGAGGGATTCAAAGCTTGGCGTTGGGCGCGTTGGACAACAGTTTCTTGGTGGGTGATTCCGGCATCCAAGTTGTGAAGAATTTCAGCCATGGAATACATGGGAAAGGCGTTTATGTCAATTTCGATCACGGGAGTTACAATCGCAGCTCGGGTTTGGTGGAATCGACTCCCAAAAAGGCTCTGCTCATGAAGGCAGAGACTAATATGCTTCTCATGAGTCCTTTTACAGAAGGGAAGCCTCATTCCAAGGGGCTCCGTCATCTTGATATTGAAACAGGGAAGATAGTGACTGAGTGGAAGTTTGAGAAGGATGGGACTGATATTACAATGAGGGATATTGCAAATGACAGCAAAGGAGCCCAGTTGGATCCTACGGGTTCGACATTCTTGGGATTGGATGACAATAGGCTCTGCAGGTGGGATATGCGCGACAAGAATGGGATGGTTCAGAACCTTGCAACTGGTGATGGCCCTGTCTTGAATTGGACACAAGGGCATCAGTTCTCTAGAGGGACCAACTTCCAGTGCTTTGCAAGCACTGGTGATGGCTCGATTGTTGTTGGGTCGCTTGATGGAAAGATCCGGTTGTATTCAAGCAGTTCAATGAAACAGGCGAAGACTGCTTTTCCGGGTCTTGGCTCGCCTATTACTCATGTGGATGTTACGTTTGATGGGAAGTGGATTTTGGGCACAACTGATACCTACTTGATACTTATCTGCACCCTTTTTGTTGACAAGCATGGGAAGACGAAGACAGGTTTCACTGGTCGTATGGGGAACAGGATATCAGCTCCAAGACTGTTGAAGTTGACTCCTTTGGATTCACATCTTGCTGGAGCTGATAATAAGTTCCGTAATGCGCAGTTTTCATGGGTACAAACCTCTTTTTCTTTACCGCCGATGCTTGGTTTATCTGGAAAATTTTCTGGTTTTTGGTGTGATATTGAATCATTATATTGCCTCTGAAATTGTTTGTTTTGATTTCTTGCTTCTGATTGTTGTTGGCATTCTTGGAACCAGGTATAAAATAGGAAATATCAAAATTAGATGCTTCCCCTCGAGTTTAATGTGGGCTTTAAATTGTTTATGGATGTTGGATTTTCTTTATGTTTTCTCATTCTTGTTTAATATGTAGACCTTTTGTATATTATCAGTGGATGGGCTTTCCAAAGCCAGACTTTAGGCTAGATTCTTGTTTGGATCGATTATTCTTGGATTGGTATATGCCAAAGACCTATTTTTAGTTTCTTTGTTATGTAATGAGTCGTAGAATTCATTTTCTTATCGGAATTCATTGATTACATGGACAAGTGTTTTGAGAGTTAGAACTTTTGAAAATCTGTTTAGGTCACGGATAGTGGAAAGCAGGAGCGTCATTTGGTTGCAACTGTGGGCAAGTTCAGTGTGATCTGGAACTTCCAACAGGTGAAGAATGGCTCACATGAGTGCTACCGCAATCAGGAGGGCCTGAAGAGCTGCTACTGCTACAAGATTGTCCTCAAGGATGATTCCATTGTGGATAGTCGCTTCATGCATGACAAGTATGCGGTCACTGATTCCCCTGAGGCCCCACTGGTTATAGCCACCCCCATGAAAGTCAGTTCCTTCAGCATATCCAGCAGGCGATGACGTTCAGAGTCATGGCTGTTTCTGTACTTTGTCAGATTTCTCTGCTTCATTAGTGAAGTTTTTTTCTTTTTTTTTTTTCCTCTGATCGTTAGTGAAGTTTTAAACGCTTTGTTTAGAACTTCTCTGGTGTACCATAGATAGTTTGCTTAACTAGGGCACTTCATCAACTTAATGATCTCTATTTGTACTCGTGTGCCAAATAAATTCTTGAATTAAATTTTCATTTGCGAGTTGTTCTGAACCTCTCTTTACTCCTAGCTTTTGCGTTAATCTATATACATTTTTTCTTAGAAGACTGTGAGGGCTTCTTTTTTTTTTAATCCAAAATTTTCCATCTTGTGCCGCTAAGGTTATAGAACAGAGCTTTAATTCTTGACTAGTGGATCTACATTATGCTAAAAATGTTTCTCAATCTTGTAATATAATATAATGAAATGGGCGAAAGGGTTCCTCTGTAATCCTTGTTCCAGGAACACCTGGGAACCGTTGGATAGTAGCTTTATCAAGATAAGGACACTTGTTTTCTTATCTGAATGCACAAGGAGGCTGTATGATTGTAATACATGGCTACAAAGAATTTCGGACAGTGGACCCATGTTGTTATGTCGTTTTGCTAGTGTAGATGTTAGTTTATTTATATACGTGGAATTTGTGGACCTGGTGTTGTGTATGCATCTGGAAAAAATTTGCTGATAGAGAAAAAGAATGGCCGCTGCCTTTGGAAGAGGTCTCCACATTCCATCATGTTCTTTATCCCTAATTTGTAAGAGCGTGTCAAAGCCCTCGTTTGGAGCTGCAAAGCTGCCATGTTCTGCTCAAGCAAGAAAAGCTCAAGCTCGTTCTTGTGTCGTTGTGGCTCTGGCCCAGCAGCGCCCTACATGGCTCCCAGGGCTCGACCCTCCGCCGTACCTCGACGGAAGGTGATCCCGTTGAGTAATATCTTCTTAATGCTTCTCATTAGCTTACATGCTTGGCTGATTGATTGTGTCTTTTTTTTTTATGAGTTTTTGGAAATGGTGTCTTTATATATAGTCTGCCTGGGGATTTTGGGTTTGACCCACTTGGTCTTGGCGAGGATCCGGAGAGCCTGAGGTGGTATGTGCAGGCAGAGCTTGTCCATGCCCGCTTTGCCATGCTTGGAGTTGCAGGAATTCTTCTAACAGACGTCAGTGATGCCAAAACCTTCCTTCTTAGCCCTCGCTTTGTTACAGTCATCTTTTGAAATATTCTTCCTTCCTTGATTAAGAACTTGTAATAGTAAAGAAATTTGCCTAATGGGTTTAAAAAGCTATTCTATGAACTCATAAATTGGATTTTATCAATGTCTTGATGTTCTTCTACTTGTTCTTTGAATGCTTTTCGGCAGTTGCTGCGTGTAGCAGGAGTCAGCAGTATACCAGTTTGGTACAAAGCCGGTGCGATTAAATACGAATTTGCCAACACAGAAACTCTGTTCATTGTCCAACTAATCTTGATGGGGTAAAATTTCTAAGAAAGAATCACTGACCCTTCACCTCTTTATCCAAAACAATCTCTTTAAATTATTTTATGCACTCACATCCTTCATTGCTATCTTTTTGACAGATTTGTTGAAACCAAAAGATATATGGATTTCGTTAGTCCCGGATCTCAGGCCAAAGAAGGATCATTTATTGGATTGGAAGCTGCCTTAGAAGGATTAGAGCCTGGGTAATTTTCTGAAGTCCATCTTCAATTAAGTTTGAATCTTGCAAAAGCCTTGTCCTCTTAATCAAGTGATTGAGAAGGATTTCTTCTATGATTTGCAGGTACCCGGGTGGTCCGATACTAAACCCTCTTGGCCTGGCTAAAGATATCAAGAATGCTCATGACTGGAAGCTTAAGGAGATTAAGAATGGTCTGATTCCGTTCTGTGGTTATTTATTTATTTATTTTGGTGCAATTTCATGACTATGTATTCGTTATCACGTTTCTTATTGCAGGGCGCCTGGCAATGATGGCCATGCTCGGGATCTTTGTGCAAGCTGCTGTAACTCATGTGGGACCAGTTGATAATCTTCTGGAGCATCTATCTGATCCATGGCACAAAACCATTGTTCAAACTTTGGCCAAATCTAGTTCTTAAGATGCGATTCAAAAGCTTTTCTTTTGTTTGTCTTAGTGCAAATACAACATGAAAATCAAATGCGGATTATTTTAATTTGGACACTTTATTTTTAAATACATTTTTTAGGTTGTTCCGTAAAAAACAGTCATTATTCACTGGTGAAGCAAGGGTTCCAACTTCCAATACTTGATCACAAAGCACACTTTCAGCTTCAGCATCATCCTTGGTCACCGGGTGACTTGTCTCATGTTACTTGTGTGATTGTATGTGAACATGATTTTTAACATAATTTCATATGTTTAGGCTAAATCTTTCTCACTTTTTACCAACAGAAGAAGATGATGAAAATTAAGAAAGAAATCTCGGTTAGTTACCAACATAGTTGATCCTTGACGCATTGAGCAAATTAACACAAGCGGTCGTGTACATGCTATGTCAGCACAAGATTTGAAGTCCGGCTTGCCGGATTCGAACCAGTGACCTAAGGATATCTGTCTACTGACTACAGTCCTCC
Source organism: Artocarpus hirsutus (assembly GCA_946598075.1). NCBI lineage: Eukaryota > Viridiplantae > Streptophyta > Magnoliopsida > Rosales > Moraceae > Artocarpus > Artocarpus hirsutus. The sequence goes on along the minus strand of CAMOHE010049630.1, from coordinate 24,834 downwards.
ACTCTACCAAGCACGCTAAAGCTGGACTTGCATAATTACAGAACACTTAAGTGCTCTCAAAGGGAATCACTTCGTTTTAAAATGATTTCGCGATTGCTATGAAAATGGGTCAACCGTTGACCTCTTGGGCAGAAAAGCCTTGTCGGAAAATATATCAAACATAAACTTGACAAAACGTATAATATACACAAATGAAAAAGAAGGAATGTCAAGTGTTTACATGGTTTAATTAATTAGTCTTCAACTAGGATACAAAGGTTTTAATTTATCAAAAAATAAATGAATAAATAAATAGAAGACAGCATCCTTTGACGAAGTAGATCACAAGAAGCTCAAACCAAATACTTTCATTAAGCAAACTCGAAAAAGCTATTACAAAGAGTATACCTTCAACGTTCCAGGTCTATACATGACGATCTCGGCAAAAAAGAAGAAGCAAATAACAAAAGACCTACACATTATAAAAGCACCTTATTGCCTTCCCTCCGGCAACTTTAACGAACATATTGCTCCAAAATCACCACATATATGACCACTTAAGTGAGAAAAATCATATGTCCAATCACCTTATTGTACACTTATAACAATCACAAACATGTACATTCAAGAAATTTGTCAGGTAAGATTCAGCATTCAATGCACGAGAAACCGCCAACAAATAAGAATTAAGAGCTTATACCGAAACAGCAGTAACATGTAGTGGCACCACCGAAGGGTTACGTCGACCTACTCTGATGTCCCCTCCTCTTTGCCAAAAACATCAAAAACCGGGGGAACAAGGATTTCTTCTTTTTCTTTCCAGCCCTTGGTTCTTGGAATGATGAATCAGCTTCATTATTGTTTACATGCGCGTATGACTTCGGGCTCGGGGCATAATTGGCAGGAACATCAGCATCAGATGCCTGATCGGTCATAGCTTCTGTCCTTCCCTCAAAACTGGCCCTCGGGCTTCTTAAGGGATTTACTGCAGTTTGACCGGATTCGGTTGCCTTGCGACGTTGTTCATGTTCCGCCCTCCACTTTCTCAACTCCTGTTCTACTCCCAACTTCCCTTCCTTGGCTTTCTCAGCCTTCTCCATTGCAATCCTGAGAGCTTCTTTTCTAACAGCCATCTCCCTGTTAACTTCTTCCAACTTCTCCAAAGTTTTCAATTCAGATGTCTTGGCAGACTCGATTTGGGAAATGGCAGATGCAACCCTCACATTTGCCAACTCCTCCGCCTCATGGGCCCGTTTGCTGAGCTCATAATACTCCTCTAGAGAAAGTGTTACCCCTGTGGGTGAATCGGCATCTGAGTGTCTAGCAGATTCACTCTCTTGCAAGGCCTTAATTGCTGCCAACGCCAATTTTTCTGAAGCTCTAGTAGCCTCTATTTCCTTTTGAGCTGCAAGTAACCTACTCCTCATCGTACTTTCTCCAGCCTTTGCTTGGTCAAATTCTTCCTGTGCCTTTCGCAGCTGTTCACGAGCCATTTGAGCTAGTGACTTAGCCTGGTCAGCCTCCTGTGCAGCTTGCTGTAATTGCCTAGGTATCTCAACCATCCTTTCCCTGACTTCTTTCTCCTTCATCTGGACCAGAGCTATTTCTGACTTGGTCCTGTTCAGTTCTGCTTCAATAGATGCAACGGCCACTGATGCCATTCCTTCTCTCTGCCGAATGGCAGCAAGGGCCGATTTCTCATTTTCAAGTTCTGTCTTTAATGAGGTGGCAGCCACCTTCAAGCAATTCACTTCAGCAGAAGCTTTCTCTATGTTGAGCTTTACTTCCTCAAGCTCTTTCTTTGCTGAAGCAACGGCAGCCTGTATTTCAGTATGAGTTGTCTTTCCCGGTTTATCTAGCTTGCCTTTTGACTGGCCTCCTTCATTATTTTCCTCCTTCAACTTGGATTCCATGTAAGCAGCTAATTCGGCCTTTAAATCAGCTAGCAAGGCCAAGGCGGTGTCCAATTTTGATTTGAGATCCTTAGCTGACAGAATTTGTTGGTTTAGTCTCTGCAGCTTCTCTTCAGCTTGTTTTAGTTCCTTCTCCCAATTAAGGGAATCTTGCTCTCTTGCCAAGGCAGCTCCTATTCTTTGTTCCTCTGCTTCTAGATGGGCAGCATGTGCAGACTCCAATGACTCCTTTGTTGCAATCAGCTCAATAGTCAGTTCTTCCACTGTCTTCTCAACCTCCTTGGATGCAGCAACAGCCTCTTCAGCCCTCTTTACAGCCACGTCCTTGTCAGTCACCAAAGAAGCATATTCTTTATGCAGTGCCTCTAACTCTTCTTTAACAGCTTTCAGCTCCGAAACAGCAGCTGTATGCCTAGCCTTAGCAACCTCAAGCTGTGCCTTGGCAGCGACACTAGCCTCATCAGCAATTCCTTGCTCCATCTCTTCCACTCGGAGCTTGGCAAGTTCTGAGTCTTGTTTTGCTTGATGCTCCTCCGTTTGTGCTCTCTCTAGGTTGAGCTTCAGTTCTTCAATGAGTCTTTTAGTGCTGTCCAACTCTTTCAGGACTTGGACTTTTGCCTCTTCAGCGGTCTCTGAGTGTTTCCTATACTCGGGAATCTCCTCCTGCACTTTCTCAAGCTCTTGCTCTACAAGCTTGCGTCTCTGTTAGCCAGAAGAGAAAATATTACATCATTAGACATACATCCCAACCGTCTTTTTTTGCAGCCAAAGAAAAAGAAGCTTATGCAATGTATAAAAGTAAGGTAAGAAGAAATCAAACTTCTTTTGTATTCTGAATCTGACAAAAGAGTGAGGGAATGGGAAAAGGATAATGCGTTAAAAAAAGAATTAAATAAATAAATAAACAAAAACGGGGAAAACATGTGTATGTATATACCTCGACAGTTTGAAGTTTATGGGCTTTCCAATCAACTATTCCTCCAAATTTAGAAACAGCTTCTTTAACAGACTCAAAAGGCGCCGTTGTATCAATAAGGCCTCTGTTTACGTCAAGCTGCTTAGCATGTTTAGGAGAATCAGCACTTTCTTTTTTTATGACAGTAACTGCATCAAAGTTTGTGTTGGAAGGAGCAAGCTCAACAGATTGCACCATGTCATCATTTTTAGAATTTGTTGCCTCCAAAAAGGAAGCAGAAGGAGCAGTCGCAGGGGGATCTTCTACAGCCATATTTTCAGAATTTCCCATAACGTTACTGTGACTATCTGAATCACTTTCTTTGGTTGTAATTGGGGATGTTGAAGCTCCATTAGAGGTCTCCTGTAAATGTTGGTTTTCAGAACCTTCCACCACAACATCCTGATCCCGGGTCCCTGTTTCATCAATTGTTTTTGGTGAAGTCAAAGCTGGAGCATCGGATAGAACAGGTTGACTTTGTCCTATAGATGACGCTTGGTTTTGTTCCATGGTTGTTGAACTAGATGTTTGTTCATCTGTTGAAGGAAGATGGTTTTGCTCCAATGCATCTTGTGCGGTTGCTAACTTCGAGTTTTCAGTCATCGACTCATCGTTGTTTTCAATTTTTCCATTCTCATTACTAGAATGACCATCATGATGGGACAATGAAGAGGACTCTGGTGGTAGCTGTTCGCCATTTTTCACATCCTCCATTTCCACAAAATGAAAAAAGAGCCAGAACTGCAAGGATATCCTTATTAAGAGAGAGCTGGACCGGCAACAATGGAAATGATTAATCACATGAAAAATATTGCCTCAGTTCAGATAATTCAACAAAAACTTTCAATGATTTGATTTGGCAGGCCGCTAATTTCACCTTGTAATCCTACCTTAATAAACGCCATACAATCATCTCAAGCTCACTACTAAAGATGAAAAACATTTCCTTAATAGATACTCATGCTTTTATTATCACCCCAAAACGAAAAGCGTATTAAAAATGATTAAAAAAAGAACAGATATAATTATCACTATTTTTCCAAAAGATTAACATAATGGTTTTTTAGAACCGGATAAGACCTTTCACCATACATATAAAAGACAATGAAAAATGAAAAAGAAAAAAAAGAAAATATCCATTAATAAGTCAAACAATCAACATATACATTCTGCCTTGAAAATTTAGAACAAGTTTGACCAACTCTTCCATCGCAATCTTCTTCATTCATTCCACGTGATTCCGTAATTTTTTCCGTCCTTTTATATATTTACATCTTATCAAGACATAAGCTTGAAACCAAACGACTTTTAGAGCCAGGCACGCGCAAAAAGACTGAACAAAATTGGTTCTGGATTTCGGGCCAGGAACATAACATATCTAATCTCTTATGCTTAATCTCGATTGCTGCAGATAAATTATCTTGCCGGAAACCTCAGGAAAATTGAAAAATAAATTAAAAAAATCAAAAGAAAAAGGTATAATCTTGTAGAAGCTAAGCCAGAAAAAGATCATTAACAACATATGAATTTATTTAAAAAAAGTACAATTTCAAATTCAATGAATATATCAACAGCAACTGAAACAGACATATTCTCGCATGAATGAACAAATTAAGAATTAATGCTTTAATCAAGGATATTTAGACATGGCAATCAAAACCTATAATCTCGTTTCCAAATTCAACAAAAAATATTCCAAAGACAATTTGATGAGGCAAAAATGAAAGAACATACCGAACCAATTAAGCAGACACGAAATCGAAAAGGTGCGGCGATTTGGAAAGGATGTTAAAGATTGCTACAAAATTAGAAAGAGATAATTACCAAAAAACTAAATAAATTTACATGAAAAATAATAAAGGGTGGGGAAAGACTGGAGCTAAAAATGGAAGCGGAGAGAAAAACGGTGAGAAAATAGAATACACGTGAGTGGAGCTTACCTCCTTTGCCTCCTCACGCAGACTACAGATCTATTTTTCTCTCCTTTAAAACGATAATTATTATAAATATTATTTTTATTTTACTTATTTATTTATTTATTTTGATGAAAGAGAAAAACACAGGTGTGGACCTGCGGTGTTCATGAAAAATCATAAATTGAAGCAAAAGGGAATCTTAGAAGAAAGACTGTTGTTTATATTATTAAGGACGCGAGAGTTGTTTCGTTTGACTGAAAAACCGGAGACTCCGGAAGAGCTGTCAATAGCGATTTCGGTTCTGCTCCACTTGCCAAGTCGCCCAACCCCGCTTTTTTTTTTTTTCACCTCACCCCCCAACTTTTCTAATTTAGAAAAATTTGTCATAACGGTCCTTGAATTTATTTGTAATTGTCATTTTGGTTTCTATTATTTTCTATAAACAACTCTTTGTATTATTGATTTTTCCGGTAATTTTGGTCTAAATTGGTGAATCTTTTTTTTAATGAATTTTTCCATGTTTTGGATACATGATTTAATTTTATGAGATTTATCGACGACAAGAAGTGGGTACAGTGTCATACGTTGATGAAGAGAAGAAGTTTGTGCGGCATCACCTCGCCATCTATTCCAAGATCCAATGTTGAGTTCAACTCTAGTCTTCGATGTAAGAGATTTGAGGGGAAAAAACTAACAGAAAAATCAAAGGCTTTGTTTTTTTATTTTGATAAATTTGGATGGAGGAAAATCTAGTTGGTTTCTTAGACAAACCTCTTTACATTAGTGTTTGAGTTTTTTCTTCTACTCTTTTTGAGAGACCTTTGCTCATTCTTTTTTTTTTTTTTTCCGGGCTTTGTTAAGGATTTAAATGTCTGCCTCTACATTTGATCAAGACTGCAAAGATTTGAATCATATTACGAAAATTGTCATAATTAAAAAATCAGCGCCAAAGTGCAGTTATTAAACAAGTCAGGGACCAATTGGACAAATTACTATGCTAAATTTTCTCACGTTGTTTGCCTTTTTGTATTTTTTTTTCTATTTTTGATGATCTATTTTTGAACATTTGTTTTGTACTGTTTCTGTTTTCATTATAATTTTCCCTTTTCTTTTGGGAGTTGATCAAATTCTTCTCCACAAGTTTTGGTTTGACCCTTTTCATTTGCCAGACCAGACTTTTTTTTTCTCTATTTGAAAATAATAATAGAGATAGAGATAGAGATAGGATTCCAAATTATAAAACGAAAATATGTGAAGTTTTATAAATTATTCGCCTACAATAAGATAACCATTAATAATGTACCTTTTGTCATCTAATGCAATTTATCCACAAGAACAACTAAAAAAAAAGTATTTTGATAATATCAGTTCACGAGCTCCTCTTAGCAGCAAATGTTTAATGTAATATAACTTGTCACTTGTCGCTAAAGTTAAATATACAATAATCATAACTCATAAGCTCATAAAAAAGAATATACAATAATTAGTACATGTTCATCTTATATTGGCTCCACATTCAACTTTTTTTTTTTTTTTTACTCTGATTGTGTATTCAGTGTGTTTAAAAACACGTAGTTAGATTTATAAGTTAAAATCAAAATATTATAACACATGGAAGTTGTATATTATAACGTTGAAATCAATAAGTTGTAACGATATTGTTAAATATATTCATTAATTAGTAAAACTACAGTTTGCTAAATTAGATGTGTTTGGGTGTTTGAAAAACTCTGTTTAGACAAATTTTAGTTAAAAGTATTATACTATAAAATAACTCTACATTATAATTTATTTTATATTAATACTATAACTATAATATGCAGAGTTTTTTTTGTTATAGTAACCCTTATTAGTTTATTTTTTCTTTTTTACGGAGCAAATGATCTTTTTTTACTATTAAGTTAGGGAACAAAAACATAATAATTAAGCTTTACAGCACAGCGCAGGACACAAAAGTGACTCCTTGCCAATGAAGTTTCAGCAAAGATAATAAATAAAGTCACCGCCCACCACGGATGGTGTCTCAACCTTCCCCGTAGAGCTTGTCAACAGAATCTCGTACGAAATGACTTTGATGCCCTCAACATTTTCCTCTTCCGCAATTATCGCTGCCTTCTCAACAGGTGTTACGTGATTTTCTGTCGATGGTAATTCGGTAATAACACTAAACGAGTTTAACCCACGCAACCTACAAGCACGTGCACTAAATGAAGCTCTAAGAAAGGCCCGACGGAAAAATCCAAACCAGAAAAAGACGTGGAAAAAGATATTAAAGGGGGCAAATATGAGCACAGCAGCCGCGGATTATAATTCCCGTTGGTGCTATTGGTGGGGTCTAAATTTTAGGAAGATCAGGACCGTTAATCATGTTTGAAAGTTTGAATCTCATGTTTTAGAGAAGTGGTTTCCATTTGGTGGTGTTATTACCTTATTAGGGAGAGGAATCAAGGCAATTACAAATCCCAATTAAGTAGGCTTTTTGGGAAGCAATTAGAAAAGGCTTGGGAAATGATTAGTAGATGAAGCTTCCATTTTCTTGTTTGTGTAATGTGTTGCATGGGAAAGAGAGGACTTGAGGAGGGTTGGGATTTGTGGAGGAGGAGGGTTGGGATTTGTGGAGGCCATTTTACTCTATTTGGATAAGTTGCTTTTTCTTAAAAAAAAAAGAAAAAAGAAAAAAAAAAACCATGGGCACCATAGGGACTCTGATGTTGCCACGTCAGATGGCAGATGCTATTATATCCTACTATTACAGATTTTGCCAAGTGCCAAATTTAAAATGACAATATAAAATCCATGGGTATTGGCTGGCATGGGATGGAAGAAGGACGCAAAAACGTTTTATGCATGAAGCGGGTGCAGCTAGGATTCTCAGCTGCCGGTGCTTGTGTGAATTTAAACGTTCAAAATGAAAAAGCTATTTGTTTTGTTTAGAAAGTCAGGTTGTCAGATAGTTATATATATGAAAATAAATCCAACTGAATTTGATTCCCTTTTTGGAGGCCATTTTGCACCACCAATATCTTTCATTCTCTATTTCTCTTTTTTTCTCTTTTGATAGTTGTGGGGGTGGGGGAGCTCATGTAGAAACTATCACATATAATTTTATTAAGCCTTTCTTCTTATGATCCCTTTTGAGAATATAGTTCGAATTAGCAATTTAACATTTGTGGAAAAAAAAAAAAAGACTGTAACAAAGTTGGTTTAAACTAAAACTGTTTAGTTTCAACCATGCATGTTTCCATACGAGCTCACATGTACTTTCAATTGGTTTTAAATTTATGCGGATATATATGTACATATTTACTCGTTGCTGTATCCAAAAAGGTCAACTGGGGAAGATATGGTAACCGTATTTATCTAGTTTATATTGTGCATTGGCTGAGCGAAAGCGTCGCATGCAATGCGGTCTTTTTCCATTTTGTTTGTGGCTCAGATTTCATGCTTAAATTGGGCCGACGGTTGTTCACTGGCCTTATCTCTCAAAGCCTGGAGGTTGAATAATGCATGCAACTGGAGACAGCCCCTGGATTAGGAGTCAACATTGGGTGAATTATGTTGACTTTGGAGATTTTTTAACCTACCCTATTAAAGTATGGGTAGGTTGATATTAAATCTAATTCACCTAGTGAACCTAAAATTTAAAAACAACCCACTCAATTAAAGTTGGATGGATAGTATGGGTTGATCGGATTGAGCACTATAAATAATGAAACAAAAAAGAAACTATATAAAGTATATCTAACAAACAAAACATAATAAAAACTAAGAAAACAAATTATATATTTTTAGTTGATAAACATCAACCCTAACCAACATGTTACAAAATTTCCAATTTCCAATTCCAAGTATTTCCACTCAAATGAATGAAATGAGAGAGGGGGGTTTTTTTGGACTTTACTTTTGGACTTTATAAAGTGAAGAAATAAATAGGTAAGGTTGTGAGACGCAAATGGGTGTGTATACTAGAGTGGAAAGTGGTGAAGTCTTTTTTATTTTTTATTTTTTAAAAGTGTGTGGAGTATTGTGTAGTGTGTATTAGAAAGTAGAAAGCAAGAAAACTAGAAGTCTGGAATCAAAGAGAAGTCTTTCTAAACTATGTTCCTATAAATAAAGTTTTTTAAGTATAAGATTATATCAAAATTTCAATATATATAATAAATATTTTTTATATTAGGTGGGTTCGGATTATTTCAGATTATGAAAAACTCAATCTAAACCCACCCAATGAAAAATTGAATTAGGTGGATTAATGAAAATTCTTGTTTGGATTCGACGGATGTGGATTATCTCGGATTTTATTAGGTGCATTAAATCGGATTCGTTGGATTGTCGGATTTTTTTCACCCTTGTCCTGGATACTTCTTTTTGTATTGGCAAATTTAGCCAAGGAGGTAAAAGCTTTGTTTAACACTACAACATCTATGCCTTACTTTCTTCCACTTTATATCAACTTAATTAGGAAAAATTCTAAAAACAAAAACCAAAAACTAAAAAAGTGAGTTGAGAGAGACATAATTTCTCACAAAGAAAACTACATAGAATGCCCCCTTATGTATAAAGCCCCGCCTTTCTGGGCCGTTATTTAGCTTGCTTAAATATTGTTTCTTAACTTTGATCTTACTTACTATTAAGAAAAATACTGAGCAAATTTTTTTCCTCAATAACATAATTTAAAACATATTTAGAAATTTTCTTGAAATTATTGTGACTTCCGTAGCAACGGAAACTAAAACATAAATATAAAACTTGACTTATAAACTATTCAACATATTTCATAAAATATATATTTTAAAACGCTTTTTCCGTAAAACATATCTTATAAAACATTTTATTAAATATTGACTATCTTAAAACTTGTGAATCCAATTTTCAAATAGTAGAAAACTTCTTCTTTGAGCAGCGAAAAACTGTCATAGTGGTATCCATACTTAATTATTATATCTACCTCTTGCGACATTGACCTTTTCAACCAATCATACTGGTTTCTCATATGATTGCCTATAGCATGAAAAAATTTATAATGAGCTTTCACTCAATAAGTTTAAACATAATCTCAAAAAAACATTAAAAATGCTCATCTAAAACATAGCCTTTAAACTTTTCTTATAAAACTTTCTTAAAAACATCTTACTTATAAACAAATTTTGTAAACATTTCTCATAAAATGTTTTTCATAAACATTTTTCATAAAACATTTCTTGTAAAATGTTCCTCATTAGAACATTGTTTAAAAGGAATGCAATAAATATCATAATACATGATTCCAATCATGCTTAATTATGAACTTTTAACTATGAATTTCTTGTTATCATTCTTATCATACTTGAACTTTTCATCATTGTTCTATTTTTAATTTATCTTGAGGGCTTAAGTGTTCGTATTAACATCATCGATCATGAGATCGTGGCTTTAACATAACATAATGCTTTCCTTGTGGAAGACTTAAGACTATCGAACAATGAGGTCGTAACTTTAACTTAACTTGCATACCTTACATCAAGGAGGTTGGTACGATACTACTTATCATTTTTACTTTTCCTTATTATTAACTTTAGTGAGCATATTAAATGATAAACATATCTTTTGCTATAACTTAGCATTGAAACATTAAAAAAAGCATATGCAAACATATTGCAAATCATAATTTGAACTTTTAAAACATTATATATAATAAATGCAAACATACTTTAAGCATAATAATTTGTAAATACATTGCAAGTTTTTGACTTGATCTTTAAAACTTTATGCATAAAAATGGAAACACATTTCAAACATATATGGCATTTGCAAATCATTTTCTTCATGACATTTAAGGGGCATTTTTATAAGTTGTCTTCCTCATTTGTATGCTTCAGTAGTTGAAGCCAAAACTATATACACTAGAAAAATAGGGAGGATGTTTGGCATTGTTAGTTTCAACCAAAACATATAGTTGTTATAATATAAAGCTCTTATATGCTACAGTGTCAAGAAAAAATAAGCTGTAGTATGAATCTTTCACATGTCATAGTGTTTTTAACTAATTAGTTGAAACCAATTAATTCTAACCAATGCTTCCAAATACCCCAAGAGAATGTCTCTCTAGCATAAAGAATTATGCTCTTATAAATGCTAAAAAATTTTCTATCCTCTTATTATCCCTTTAGGATTAATTTAAAAGGAATAGAATTCTAAAATAAGACACAAAACTAAGGAGGTGAAAGATAAACATTCACTAATTTTCTCTATAAACCTTAATGGTTTGCTTCGTGTGCAGGTTTAGAATGATATGGTTTAGAACTTTATGGTTTGAAGGATGGGCTCTAAACAATAAGTATGTTTAAAAAATCAATTGGAACTTAAAAATTGTAGTATATGAGGGTTTTACGCTGTAACAAACTTTTACTTTTCACTGTAACATGTAATAACTTTACACTGTAGTAAATTGGACTTTGTTTTTCTAACGTGCTTTTGAAACAATGCTTGTATTATTTAAACGTTGGTTTTGAACTGGCATTTCGAATGTAAAGGTTTAAAACGAGAACTGATGTTTAGAAAATTATGATTTATGAAAAGAAAATAAGAATAAGAATAGTTTTTACTATAGAAAATAGTTCAAGCTATATAAATCTGAGGGAGGACAAAGTTTGAATTTTGGGGTTTTGGCTACTTTAAAACAGCCTCTATGGTTTAAACTGATCTCAATTAATACCCATCAAATGTCACTTTAAACCATCTCTATGGTTTGAACCGGCTTAAAAGGTTTTGAACCTAAGTATCAAACGGCCTCTGAGTCTTTGCTTGATTTTAGCGGTGTTCACAAAGCATCACAACCAAAGAAAACTACTCCAATTGAACAAGCGCGAACCAATGAGTTAGTTGGACAATTTTTGAAAGAAACTTAACAACCGCCAAATCCCCCTTTCCCTCTGATGGCAGCCCAAGAGCCTAAGGTTAGACGTTATGGTTAAGGCTGTTTTAAAAAACATGAAGGATAGTAGATGTGGTATTTTAAAGAAAAATAAGATGGACACTTCAAATATTTGAATAATAAAAGAGACAAAAAAGTAATTTAGATTAGACAACATTGGGGTCCCAGCTTGTCCATTCTCCGTTTAATCTACTGTCGTTTCTTTTTTAGTCTTAAGCATGCACATGGAGACGGCAATCCTATTTCTGGGTTGCCAAACAAATTCCTTAAGAACGAAGACATTTTGTGCCCTCTTCAAGGATTTTTTTTTCTTTTTTCTTTTTGTCCTTTTTTTCTTTTCCGGGACAGCTTTTGGAAAGAAACTTAACAAACACCTTAAAATATATTGCTTTGAGATAACGATGTAAGACAAAAGGTCCACGCCGGTTGGTATTAATTTGTTTAATGTATATGAGTAGAGCACCAAATGTAACCATTTTCGAGTCTGCATGACAAAATCATGCATCACATGCAAATACATACTCCAACCAAATGTTGAAATTAGTTTTAATTAAGGGGACGCATTAGTTAAACATTCAACCTTATACCAATTACAAGAAAAAAAAAAAAAAAACAATTTCTATAGTTATATATGCTGATCTCATTAATTTGAATTGTTAAACTTAAATAATGATCATATGTAACATATTATAGATCCGTGGAAATTCAAGAATAAAATATCACTTTTTAAAGGTTTTCTTAGTTGGTGCACCAAAAAGATATATCCAACCAACTCTTCTTTTTTACTAGGGGTGTCCTTTCTGTCTATTTCATTATCCCAATATCCCATAATACTTGCCTTGCACCCAAACACAATGATTTTCTCAAGCTGTTGCTCTTGGAATATTAGTCCTTGGGCAATTATGATAGAGACCTATTATCAAACTTCATATAATGTTGATAAAGCTGCTTTTCAGTCGGTAAAATAATTTCTGGTGTTAGTACGGCAGCTGTTGGCACAAATATATTTCCCATTTAGTTAAATTGGCTAAAACAAACAATTATGAGCAAGTTATGTTTTTCTTTTCAATTGGATTTTATATAGCTGTTGAAAAATTACAACCCACCCATGTCCATAATAAATATTTTGCATTAATAATATCTGTATATTGCTAATATGCAGTATTCATTGCAACAGATCTCTAGCTACCTCTTCTTTCTGTACTTCCAATAGAGAACAATCAATTGTATGTTGTCTTAATAATGATTTTTGATAGCAATAAATCTACTTTCAAGGATTTTAACTACAAATTATGCAGAACAATTATTTCTTTTTTTGTTTAATGATCTTCATATTTCCAACAAATATGCTAATTATCATAACAACATTCCACGTGATATTTAATTTTAATAATAATTTTCGTTATATAACACAATATATCGTGTACACTTAACAACCGGGTAAAAAAACATGATTTTTTTTTATTTTTTTTTTATATCCTTGTACCTTGGTGGATCATCCACAGGCAAGAAGAAAAGGTAGTGTAAATAGGTGTGGGAATATCTAGTTTGAATAGATCCACACATGAAGACAATTCAGCAGAGTTTAAATGCTCCATTCCAAATTTCAAAAAATGAAAATAAAAACAACTAAAGGTTTGGTGAAAAAAATTTTCATGAAGGAAAAAAAAAACTATAAAATTTTCATGAAGGAAAAAAAAAACTATGTATACCCAAATTCTCAAGCAATTTAGACAGGGAACAAAACTAATGTTAGAGAGAATATCGTTTTCTTTAATTGCTTGAGGGGGAAAATACAATTCCCAAGCTTCGGATAATTATTTTTCCTTTGAATACACCCTAACTCTAAGCGCGTGCTTGAGTTTCTTGTCGATATCTGCATAATAATAGAAAGCAAAGTAGTACCTTTCAAAACCACCACAAGCATTAAAAAAACAAAAACAATTTTATTGAGTTGCTCGAGCATGCACCTCAATATTATTTCTGTTCGTCCTGATTTTGTGGATTCTTATAATTGTACCATATATCCTACTTTTGCCTCAATTATCAAGATCATGTCTAGCAATCAAATGCCAAAACGTACATTTCTAATTTCTACTTTTTAAGTACATTTTTTCCATTCCCACCCCAAAATATTCAGACCGTACGTCAAAAATACTGATAATTAGGTACACGATCAATAATTATAGCTTTACATACTTGCATAATTAGTAATTTGCTGTGACCATGTTTATAATAATTTGTTAATTAAGTACATCTGTATATTGTTTAGTATACTATGCATATTTCTACCTACTAATTGTTTTTTTAACCATATAATTATACAGGTAGTTAAAAAAGATACATATTATTGAAACGAAGAATTAACTCCGATTAATTTCCTTGTATTGATCTATTCACACTGCATAAATTATTGGCAAAAGAATTGGACACAAGAAACAATATCGATCGTGTAAATATGATTTAGAGACAAAAATTCGAGGGACAAAAAAAAGAAAAAAATTAATCATGCACCAAATGAGATCGTCTAGGATCTGTAATATTGATCCTCCAATGCCCATTTTCCAATCCCTTCTTCCTCGCCACCCTCCTTTCCCACTCCAACTCCGTCCTCCTCCTCTTCGTCAGCCTGCAAAAGCTCTGCAACTCCTCGTCCATGGCGTCGTGCACCTTCCACCACCTCCTATGCGCCACGTCACTCGCGTACACAAAACTCTCCTCCACATCCCAGTTACAATCATAATCTCTGTAACATAGCCATGGCTTCCACCCCAAGTAATGGATCGCGTAAACTTTCGGCGGATCGGCCCCGAAAAGCTCGCTCTTGAAGCTGATCTCGTTAATGGTGGAATTGGACCAGAAATTCTTCAAGAAATTGACTCTCCTGGGAAGCCGGTGCCACCAGACAAACATCTCGTTGAGGAAGCCCTGGTCGCCACCGTTGTAGGAAACGACGTCTCTCCGGCTCTCCATGAAGACGCGGAAGGTGCAGTTTGAGGGCTCAAGGACCATGATGCCGGAGTTGAAGAGGGAGAAGTCGTTACCGGCGGCGGTGATCTGGGGGAAGTGGAAGAGGAGATCGAGGTTGCGGAGCACGACGATGTCGGCGTCGATGAAGACGACCTTGTCGTAGTCGGTGAGCTGCCAGAGGCGGAACTTGCTGTAGTTGTACTCGTTGTAGGAGCCCTTCTCGGCGTTGGGGTTGCGGATGCGCGTTATAACACGGATTTTCCATCCCGCGGCGGAGAGGGCGGCGCGCTTGGAGGCGGAGATGGAGTTGTCGATGAGGATTACGAGGTCGCGGTCGGTGCCACTGCGGCGGAGGCTCTGGGCCAAGGCTATGGCGCCGCAGACGTAGGATTCTGAGGAGTGGAGGACTGTGGCGTAGGCCTCACGTTTCTTGGATTTCTTGTTTAGATAATTCGTGCTGCTTTGTATCTTGGTCACGTCGTAGATGTCGTGGATTCCTGTACCACAAAATGTGTGTATTAATTTGGGTTTTTGTCATTAACAAATTTGTTGTTAAAATACATATTTGCAATAATATAATTGCGAGCATAACAAATTACAATCACTTGCATATGAAATGAAAGCAGGGGTGTGGTAGCCAGGCATTGTAGATTTTCCTTAAGGTAGTTTACGAGCAAGCAAAAAAAAAAAAAAAAAAAAAAATCATATTCCAGGGCCCATGATAATATTTTACATTTTTCTTTTTGGAAGTAGGAAACAACCATGCATCTTAAGCCAAAAATATCGTCATTTGTGATTGTCGTTTTTCTTTCGGTAGTTGGTCAACTTTCCAATTTATAGCTAGCTAAACATTACTTGGAAGAAATAGTACTCTATCAAGCGCCTGTAGCGCACGTCTGTTTCCTAACCTGAAAGTCGGAGGTTCGACCCCAACCTGGCGGGTGAGACAAATGTTGGAATCAAATTTTATTTTTGTTTCTTTATCATCCTTTCTAAGGCAAAATTTAATGAAACCACGTAAAACAAATAAAATTATTATTTCTTTTTTGTTTTTTTGTTCAGTTCGTATTGTAGTATACCAAAGAGTATAAGACTTGGAAACATATACGTACGTACCTTGACCCCAGAGCGGCAGAGCCAACTGGCAAGAACCGACGGGCAACAACAACTTGTGCTCCAATTTGGCAATCTCCGGCTCAAAGAACCACCAATCCCCTTGTCGTTTCGCCAACTCGTCGCACCTAAACAACTCCATCATCGGCCTACACTTGCTCCAAAACACCACTTTGGTCCTCTTATTGTTCTTATTCCAATAATCCCTCTTCCCTTTCTTCACAACCAAATTCGCCACCACCAGATGTACTTGCAGCCTAAACACGTCCCTCCTCTCTTTCTCATTGCATGGAAGCTTCGCCACTATCACGTCCATCTTCTCGTACTTTTTAAATTCCGGCATTGGTACCTCTGGGCACGTCGGGACCTCGCTCTCTTCCTCCTCATCGATCCACTCGGGGAACAAGTCCTCCCACTTGAAAAAATCCGTCACGTGCTCGAAATCTACTCCTATGGTTTCATGAACATTTCCTAATTTTGTCCTCCATTCACTCACATATTCTTCTTCCATGTTCACCATTCCAATTTTCTTCTTTCCCTTCCCCAACATTTTCTTCAAGTAGCTTGGAATTTCTAATCCATGACCACTAGTACTCTCGTTTATAAATCCTATATTTTCGGACTCGTTATAATTTGGCACATTAATTGTGGACTCATCATGATCAGTAGACTCCTCCAAGACAGCCTTCACTTTGATTCCATTTTCCTCCTAATACGTAATTAATTAGTAAATGAAATTAACTAAAGACATTATATGTGGAATTAATAATGTTAAAAGAAATTAATGTTAAAAAAAGGGGGTTTAAGGCTCACCTTACCTTGTGATGGCATTCACGCAGAGAGCACCTAACAAGAGAAGCTGCGTTTTCATGATAAACTGAAAGAGATGGCCGGAGAAGGAGAAAGGCGTAGACGATAATGAAGAAAGCGAGGAAAATTAGATTGATTCTGATGACAAGAGCTTTTGAAGGAGTGGCCTTTATGATCCTCTGAGGAAACCCAAGTCCTTCAACCATTTTTTTTTCTTTGTTAATTGCCTAGAAAGATTTGGTAGCAGGCTGAATTGACGATCAGAATATATGTGTAATGCGTGTGAATATGTATGTGAAACTGTTTCTATGGTATTGAGTTTAATAGGAGTGATTAATGACGATGATTAGAATAATTGGAGGCTGGTTTGGCTGTAGTGGTCAGAGAAGTTGACAGAGAGAGAGAGAGATTAGAGTAAAATTTAAAAAAGGTCACACCATTTATGGAGCTCCAAGTGTCGCTTCCTTGGTTTGGATTTCCTTAGAGACAAAAATGGTCGGAGAGAACGAAGTTTTATTTAAGCCTTTTTATGGTAAATTCCTGATATGCCCATGATTTCCTTCCTCGTTTGATTCCCTCCTCCCAACAAATCTATTCCACTTGATAAATTGAGATACAATTAACTAGTTTGATTTATTTGCTCATGAGATGAGAATTATGTCATCGTAATAAATGATGTTCATAATAAGGCAGTAAGGATAAAAATCCGAAAACATTAGCTTTTTGTCCTTTTTATTTTGTTAAAAAAGAAGGTAAAAGGAAACAAGACATATGAATCCAACGATTTAAAGATGTTAAATAATTTCAAAATAGAATTGAGTATTCTTTTTATTTGTTTTTTAATCTCATTATTGGTCCTATTTCCATATGATTTATTTATTTTTCTCAACCATGTAAGCCAATGATTAAAAAAAAAAAAGAAGGAACGGAGCAACATTTCAGTGTTGTGAAAGCTAAGGAATGGGGGCAAAATATTTAGATGTTTGTTTATGTGAAAAATTAGGTAATAGGAATCTTGAAAGAGGGGTGGCTTACCACCAACTACTACTTGGTTAAGGCGTCAACTTCTTGCATGCAATGTGGTGTCGCTTTTATTCGTTACGCTACCAATTTTCCACTTGTTAATAATTTAACCCTTTTTATTAATGCAGTAGACAAAATGTTTTAGGTCGGACATCAACGCATCAAAGGCTCCAAAATGATTATTGGGCAAGTTTTGCACACATTATCTGATGGTCTGGTAAGCTATCATAGCTTCACACATTTTGTCAACCTCTTGATGTTAGACCAACTAAAACTGGGCCCCAACTTGTTACCAAACGCCTCCTTAAATAGTCTGATCTATTCCTCTTGGAGGGAGGAAAATCAATTTCTGATCACTTCTGAGTGAGAATTGGTTTTGGTCAATAAAGGCACTAACAATAGCTTTCATCATCACTAGATTACTAATTGCTTTTGGGTCAGCAACTAATATTCTGGACCAAAAAAAAAAAAAAGGATAAAAGATTGACTCATTATCTTATCGCCTGGTAATCTTCAAAGTCACAGTTGCTAGCCGGCAGAGAATTAACAATGCTCCTCTAAGCGACAACGTGACATTGTTGTCAACAATTATGGGAAATTCTATGTACCAAGACGCAAGTTTTAGGGGTCCTTAAGGATCAAAATAAGTGTAACGAAATCCCGTTACGAGCAGAAGACCTAATGTTGACTGATTATTTTGGATAGGGACCCTCGGTATAGTGTCACAAAGCACCAACATGTCAAAGAGTTTTGTAACGAATTTGTAGCGTCTAAATCAAGGTCTTACAAATACAATGTAACATTTAGCAGGCTACTTAGGAGACTCTAACTGGTACAAAAATGTAAATGAAGTAACTAGAACCGTGGAGGTCAATCAAACTGTACAAATACAACAAAATTAATAAGCACAATTTACCAAACTTTGGCCTCCAAAAAAGTGATATCCATCATGTTTGAAGGTTATTTCTTCTATATTCTTTCCCAAGCTTAGCTTTTCCCTCGCATTTCTTTGACCAGCTGCATGTGTCGAGGAATATACACTGTTAAGAGAGAGAGAGAGAGAGAGAGAGAAAAAGAGAGGGAGAGAGAGATTGCACTGAATGATGACTCACCTGCTTAATTGTAAGTCATCGGAATATGGTAATGAACTCACTGCTTCTAGATAACTTCAATTGGGTCAGTTAAATTCATGCTTTGTGCCTTCACTTTTTGCTAACATCTTGAAAATGCTGGGAGAAACTTTTGCCGGGTGGAATAAAAATTAGATCTTCCCAACCTGAGTTCTTTTCACTTACCTGCATATGAAGCAATTTAAGTAATTTACAGGCTTCTTTAATCACTACAAGTATACAGTTATTGCAGCGACTAGATCAAATACCTCCATTTTCCTTAAAACATCTTCCAGACTACCAACCTGTTATTAAGATGGTTCATCGTCAAAATATGAGAACATAACCCACCAAAAAAAAAAAAAAAAACTACATAAGCGGGCAAATCCTGTAGGTATAGAAAACGCGCATGCACATATACATTGTAACAATTATTGCGTTTAGCAATACAGTTAGAACAAAAAATTGAAACCAATTTATTGTAGCATGTGAGAGCATTATATTGTAGCCTACTTTTGCTTTGCACCATAACATATGAGAGCTTTACATTGTAGCAGTTGGAACGACGTTTCCAAATCCTCTCAGTGTATGTATTTGCAATGAGCTGTGTCTGAAGTGATAAGTGGGACGTGCTTTAACCTTAAATCCAACAAGGATCTGTGCCAAATAGCAGAGTTTTCTGTCCCTATAGGAAGAATTAGTTATTGACAATTTCTTTCAAATTCAGCAAGGGAAGGCCAGTCAAACTATTAACAGATGTACTATTTCATCTCAAAATCTTAAATGAACAATTTGAGTTAAAATCAAATATTCATATATAATCACTGGTCATAAACTGGTGCAGTAAAATACTTCAACAAATAAATGAAGGAAATGGAACTTTATCACAATAGTACCAGAATATTTTGAGAAATCCCTGGTCCTCTTGTTGCCCTAGAGACCTTAGCCAGCTCATTTTCTATATCTTCCTGCATAGCAACATATAGAAATTAACTAGTTGATAAGACGTTCATATCATACAAATGGCTAATAAATTTTTATCTTCGCCGACAACACATTTTCAAGAAACCAAGTTCTCAAACCAACCTTAGTAAAATATATTGGGCAATAACGCTTGTTCTTCCTCTTCACAACCAAAAGGTCTGACTGTAACCAGAGACGACTAGTTAGATGACGGGCCAAAATTCATACATCCAAGCAAGGGAGTTTACAAGTCAAAGACAATTACTTGGACTTGCAACCAACATGTGACAAATTTACCAACTGCAAATTAATTGTTTCCAATCCCACCCAGCCAGGCTCTCCCACATGCTAAACTATGTGAAATAAAAATATAAAATTCCACAAATAACAACATGCTATCTACCTTAGATACTAATTAAACTGCAAACAATCCTCTTTCTCTGTACATTCTCTATGCAAGGATTCAATTAAGTTGAGTAATTTCCCTGTCATAAGTTAGGTTTCTTTCTCCACAATTACGATTGACTAACAGCCATGTGTGCATATACATAAATGTGTATCAAAGCCAGCTATATCAGTCATTACTGAGTTGGAGGAGTTCAACAAAAGAACAACACCGAATAAGATCAATCTTTGCTAAAGTTGCTTTCAAGCAACATGGTAGGTTGAACACTTAAATTGGTATACCTGAAAGACAGGAACTCCATCAAAACCATTCTTCACATCAGCAGCTTTGAGCTAGAACAAGTAAAAAGTTTAGTAAGCCATCTTAATTGTATCAGAAGACATGCAATTTTAACACCATAATACAGTGTCATATAAAAGTGCACAAATAAATCTGGAAATAAATATCATCCCATTCATAAAGCACATACAATAAAATGAAATAAAAGATAAACCCTGGAAGACAACCAATGCTATTAAACTGAAATGATATGACGCTTAACTTAGCAAAATAAGATCAAGCCTCATTCTTAAATAGAACATTAGAGAAAAACCAACCTCCAGTGCATTCTTGATCTGAACTGGATCAGGAAGAAATCGGAATGCTATTCCTTCAACCTTCAACATATATACCTAACGATTTCAGGGGAAAGCGTTAGCATATAGAAGATCCATACAGAATAAATACTCAAGCAAAGAAGCAGTCCTCTTCTCTTGAGGAGAGATTAAATTTCATAGTCTATTTAGCTGGGAAATGTATTTTGCTGGGAAATGTAACTGTCAAATTCATTTCACTTGCATCCTTCTTTTTTGCCCTTCATAATATTATAGGTTCATTCTAGTACTATCTAGCACTAACTCAAATCAACGATTAAAATCTTATGTTATGGATATATCGTCGCCATCACAACATATCCCAATTGTAATTCTTGTTTCCTCCATTCTCAGTTTGGCATCCACACATAAAAGATGTGACAAACAGCCAACGACAAATACAATCCAAAATCGTGCTTAAACATTGAACATATTTGGGGCCAACATAGACATATGGACCAATTCACCAGGAGTTACCTGGTCAAGCGTAATGGGGACAACCTTAGCCCCGCTTCTCAGTTCTCTTCTCCGCAGCCGAACCTGTAACCATCAGGACACAAGACTGCCGAATCAAAACACGACAGTATCCAGCACAAAACGAAGCAATTCCATGCTTGTTTTCTGGAAAAACATAGAATAAGATAGCAAATGCATAGTCCAAATTGAAACTTTTTAAAGTGCCGTTCAACATAACAAGAATTTTTCACTGAAATGTCATAATGCAACTACTGTACTGTAGAAAATTGAACAAGCAAAGCAACATAATTTAATTAGATAAATGTCTTATCTCTACCCTGAACACTCGAAAAATTTTCTCGGAAACTAAGCAAATTGGAATGACAGATTATAAAGAGACGGGGGAATTAAAGAGCTAACCTGAGCGAGAAAGGATTCGGCGTCCTCATGGCGAAAGCAAAGCAGGCCAATCGACTTGGCTCCCTCGGGATCGGAGATAAGCACGAACTCATTGTTCGAATTGCTAACCGTGTAGACGGCCGTGCCGGCCAAGGTCTTGGCCACGTGGTCGGCGCTCAAAGTGGCGGCAGCTGCGGCGGCGGCCGAGGCAGGTTTCGGCTGAGTCAACGAAAGGAACGGGGGAGGAGGAAGCGAGAGATGCAGACGCCGATTGACCGCCGCCGGCCAGTTTGCGGCTAGGGCTCCGGCGAAGCGCTTGGTCTCTTCGACACGGCTGGTGAGCTCGGCGCCGAGGCGGAGGCAGTTTTGGTGTATGAAGGTGGAGAGCGATAGCAAAGGGCTGGAGGAGGGCCCGTAGGGTTTTGGGGACTCCATGGCTGTTCGAAGGTGCTCTCGGAGACCAAAAGAAAAGTGCAGCCGAAGATGAAGAAGAGTAGAGACGAGACGTCGTTTTGATTCAAACTTCGATAGAAACGGGGTGTGCAGTGTCAGTGTGGGTAAGTACCATAATCACTTGCCGACTCGCGGTTGCGGAAGGTGGAACCACGCTCTGATTGTTCTATTGTGTTTGGAGGCAGGTTTTAGGGTATGTTTGGCGGACTAGGAAGGGATGAAGAGGCGGAATGATCGATAGAATATGAGGGGAAGAAAGTGTGGAGAAAGGAAAGAGTTGTTATAATAGGAATGGAAGATAATGGCTATCTATTCTTTTTTGTGTAAGGTTTAAATTTGTTAATTCAATCACAAATTCAATCTTACATTAAAAACGATTAGATTTGAATTTCTTTTTAAACCTGTCTAACGTTTTGTTTCCTCACAACAATACTAAAACTAAAGAACTAAAAGAAAATGTCGTGCAAAGCTTTGCTAGAGTACAAAACGTGCCCAGAAAAATACATAGAAATTGTAAGAAATGTGACTTTTTTAAAATTAATTGTAATAAATGTCAAGTTTTGAAACTATGTATAGTAAATGTCAAATGTATGGTGTAAATAATTTATTTACCCTTTTGTTTATAAGGTAAATAATTCTTATGTGCACATTGAATGGATTTATGGTGTAAATAATGTATTTGCCTCCTTGTTTATAATATAAATATTTCTTATTTACATAGTAAATAAGTTGTTTATATTATAAATTTTATATTTACCATAAATATTTTTAAAATCTGATATTTATTTTAAAAAGTTTTTAAAAATTTGATATTTCCCTCATTCTGTTGAAAAATATGCAAAATCTAAGTAAACGTGGAAGGAATAATTAAAATATAAAACAAATACAGAGCCCTAATACAAAAACTTATTTTTATTTTTTATTTTCTTTTTAAAGAAGGAAATCTAAGTATAAGGAAGAAAAATACAACACAATACTATGCAAGGTACTAACTTTTTTGAGGACAACAATTAAAAAGAAAGTTACCTGAGAGTAGGGACGATTTTTGGGTTTGGGACTTTGACAGGGTATGAAAGAGTTTTTTTTTACTATGCTTATAAATATAGGCGGGGCCAAAAAAATTAGTAGAGGGACTGTGGTCTAACTGAATTAATGAGGTGAGGAACAAAATTTATTTTAGGGGGTAACTTTTAGGATGGACGAAAAATAATTTTACAAGAGACGAAATGCAATTTAATGAGAAAAAAATTCAAGGAGCCTGGACAGCCGCCTGCCCTTGCTTACGAAAAATAGCTCATAAGACAACAAAACATCTTTGGAGGTTTTTGGGAAATTTGCACGTTTATAAAGGGCATTATTGGAAGATTGAATTAGGTTTGTGCTTATATTGCTTTGCATTTGATCAATTATTATCTATTATTTAATTTTCAGAACATAGCTGAATATTTTCACGAATCAATATTTAGGAGAACAAAAAGAATCAGATAAGCTTTGCAAAGCTTTAACTCATGTCGGACATGAGTTCAAGCTTTTATAAAGGTGGGTCTAAGCTACATGAAATTTTCTAAGGGAATTTTAAAGAAAATAAAAAAAATTATGTAAACAGGATGGCCTGGTCTGTCTTGATTTTAGTTTAGGCTTAAATCTTCGACACTGCCTAGACCAAAAGAGACGGGCCACAAATCGGCTTGTTTGACCCTGTCCAAGTTGACACCTCTATGTGGGAGACATGTTTGGCTTCTCTTTCTACTGCATGGTGCATTTCAAATTGAATTCTCTTATGTTGAAAAAGATTTATGCCTTCATTATAGAGCTGTTTCACCTTTGATTGAATCACCCTGTTCATGTACGAAGGAAAGGTTCTGATCAAAATTCAAGCGATTGCGTGGTAAGCGGCTAAAGGCCTCGTATGTCTTTGTCCTAGTCGTAAGGCACTGCATTATAGGTAACAAAAAATTACAAGTTATATCTTCTTGCATTGTTTCAAGGTAAATTTTGTGGTATCAGACGATTTAGAATTTCTTTTGACATATAATAAAATTTCCATTTCTTGTTCCCCTCTAAAAAAAATGTACAGAAAAAAATGGGCAAGAGAATAATCCATAACTTTTTTGATATGTTAGATTATATTTGGGCGTTTATTTTAGACAAGCTTTGTTGTAAAACTGTAAAGGGTGTACCATCCACCTCGTGTACATAACATAACCGTTTGAATAGTTAATTTGGTGACGTGACTAGACCCATTCTTCTAAGTTTGACACACTTGCGAAGTTTATAGGCAGAAAAACTCTTCTGAGCCCAAAACGGCGGGACCCATCCCCTACGAGAGAGAGGGCTGGGGCTGGGGCTGGGGCTGGGTCTTTGTCCCGTCAGGTTTTTTAGAACTGCTCTTATCGTTATTTGCTTTGTTGTATAGTCTACTGCATTCATGCATGTCTGTATTAGTTCAGAATCGTGTCTAACAATTCATTTTGATCACAAAGTGCAATAAAAAAATTATGAGATTGCATGTGTTGATTTTCTTTTCTCTGGAATTTGTTTTTTGGATTGACCAAGATTTTCAAGTCTAGAGATGACTGTGTTTTTCATTGACTAGCTTTGCATCGCTATTATATCTTAGTTACACTTATGTTTGACTTTTTGTTTTTATGAATGCAAGAAGAATTGGTCATGTTTATATTATTACAAAATTTTATTGTTGTTCACCACTTCGCATTGTTTTTAGTACCATGCAATTTTTGTCATTCACTATGTTGGAAGTAATATAGTCATTCTCTTTTAGAATTAGGGGCTTTGAAGAGGCATACACCAGATAGTTTGTTCA
>CAMOHE010049629.1:0-27885 GCA_946598075.1 Artocarpus hirsutus | reverse complement strand
TTTTTTTTTTTTTTTTTTTTTTTTTTTTTTTTTTTTTTTTTTAACGCCAGCCAAACAAAAATTTTTTTTTTTTCTCCACTTATTTTCCTCGTTATATTCAATTCTCTCATGTTTCAGCTACATTATGCACTAAAACAACCGTTCTCATAAAGATATGTTACAATTTAATTTTTACTTAATGGTCTCTCAAACCCTAGTTTTTAATGTACCATCATGATATTTATCGCAAACAAAAAATAATATTCCGAGCCCATAAGTTGTCAAAATGATAATTTCGTCATCCTCAAAATTAGGGCTGTGGCTTCTGCACAATGATAATTTGTTACTTTATTCATTAAAAAAATTAATTTCATAAAACTATAAGATCCTGAAAAAATTTTTAAAAAAATTATTTTATTCTCTTTCAATTACAAGACAAGTTACGTTTGCCCTTCAACCTAACTAGGAAGGTGTTTAAGCTAATTACTATGCAAATTTTGATTACCATCTTATATTTTGTATGAAGGTCACCCATCAGAACTACACAAAATGAAAATCCGTTGAGCATCCACTCATATTATGGAAAAGTTATGTTCAAATACAAAAAAAAAAAAGATATACAAGTTAGGTTTTCCTCTAGAAACAACAAACCATACAAGACTTTAAAAAAAAAAAAAATTCCCTTCAATGTATATAAGATAACGACTGTGCCCAAACAATTTGGCTAGATAACTGGCAAAAACCGGTAAAAAGCTTAATGAGTTTCAATTAACAAATTGATTATCCCAACTTGTAGATATTAGCATATAATATATCACACTTTTCTAACCTAATCAATAGCTTTCCCCCTTTCTCCCCCCAATTACTTGACACCTTATGGATGAAGGTTCTATCCGGATGGATGGAAGCAAAATTATATATATATATATATATATATTTGACGAAGAGAATTATAAATTAATTATAGGCAGAAGGAGGTAATTATGTACGATTTGTTAGCATAGTAAACATTTTCATTTTGGTAGAAACAGGAATTATTGTAAAAGGCTTACTTGCAAAATTAATTAAAAAAAATAAAAAATCCAACAAACTCATTTCGTACAAGGGAGAGATCCCGGTCCAAAAGTCCCCACCAGTTGAGCCACCAAATTAAAAAAAGACAAAATGGAATCTTGAACAGTGAAATCTGTCAGTCAAAACCCTAAATTAGAATTTTTGGTAATTAAAAAAGAGAGAAAAGAATGGAATCTTTGTGAAAAAGGTGTCAGATTGTCAGAATCAACGGCCACGATTCCATGGCTACCCAATATGAATCCACAGGATTCCGCAGCCACCAGGTTCACTTTTCCTCTTGAGCTTAGCCTTCTCTTTCAGAGCGAGAGAGGAGAGAAGTTGAGGTCGCCATCGCCATGTGTGGAATAGTCGCGGTGTTTGGATGCATTGATAACTCTCATGCCAAAAGGTCACGAATCATCGAGTTGTCTCGGAGGTGATTTTTCTTTCTGAAGCTTTTCATTATCCGATTTTCCATTTCCGAGTCTGGTTGTGAACTTCTCAACTTTACCTTTTTCCTCGCACTTCGTTTACGAGCTGAATTCTCCTGTTAAAATGCTTCATTTACTTGAAAATTTAATCATTTTTTAAAATCTATTGGTACTTCTTTTCTTTTCTTATATTTGTTTGTTAATATTTTTTTGCGAATGCATTATTATAGTCTTGATGCTTTGTTTTTTGTTATATTTATTTGTTATTCATTTTCCTCCTTTAAATCGTTGTTTCAATCATTTAAATTATTGGATTTATTGTTAAAAAAAAAAAAGGGTCAATTGCTGCTGCATTCTTTATTTGTTAAAATTTACTTTCATATGCTAAAATGATTTTGAGTTCGAAAAAAATATATCTTTATTTTTCTTGACCATATCGAAACAATACAAAACATTGACACTGATGTGGCATTTTTTTAAATGAATTTAATTTATTTTCGCAAATTTTGTTTTTAATAGTGTTTAGGAGAAAGTTGAAACTGTATAGTTAGAATCACGCATTATAGCATTATAGCATGTGAAAGCTTTGGACTGTTCTGGTTGAAACTGGTTGGAACCACGACTACATCCTATTTCTTTGGATGATATGTGTTTGTTAATCCTAGGATTTAAGTTTTAAATTATTGATGTTATTGCTTAAAACTGTGGAATGTTGGTCGTTTACTTTTTTCACGAGCTGATGAAGTATCTTTTAGCTTATGGTGTTCGATGATTTCTCCTGACGTGAAAGTGTAGGCTGCGCCACAGAGGGCCTGATTGGAGTGGGTTGCATTGTCATGAGGATTGTTATCTTGCTCATCAGCGTTTGGCTATTGTGGACCCCACTTCAGGAGATCAGCCACTCTACAACGAGGACAAGACAATTGTTGTCACGGTACTACTCTTTTCTCTCTACCTACAACCATATGTGCGAGCGTGCTCTTCCACACATTTATTTATTTATTTATATTTGATTGAAACATACACTTATTGTTGTTTCATGACACCAAGAGGGACATAATTTATAATTTAAAACTGCATGAAGCTCTCATTACAAAAAGGTAAAAAAAAAAAAAAAAAAAAGAACGTATAAATATAGACAAGGACATTCGGATGACAGCATGCGTAAATTTGTATATGTCTAGTGTGGTCTGAGTTGAAACTTTGGAATTTAATAAAACAGATTGATTGTGCCTATATTTATTTCTTTAGGAAAAGGCTGTTGAAACACTTTCGGTTTAGTACCCATGAAGGTATTAGACATATCCTATAGGAGTGTACGGTAAATGCATGAATTGATGCTCAACTATTTTTGTTTTCTCTGATGTTTTGTTTTCTTTCATTTTGTTGAGCTACTAAAGCTCATATGTGTTTTTTTGAAACTGTGGTGTAAGGTTAATGGCGAGATATATAACCATAAGGAATTAAGAGCGAAGCTGAGGTCGCATCAGTTCCGGACTGGTAGTGATTGTGAAGTCATTGCCCATCTTGTAAGTGATTGAGAACACAATTAAACCATTCCCTGGTGCTTGATGAACTACCTTTTATTGGACATTAGACTTTGATCTGTTGCCTCATTCATTTCTTCTTTTTGTGCGTTCTTTCTTTACTCTTGTTTGTGAGGCATTACTTATAATTGGTCACTTGCAGTATGAAGAACATGGGGAGGATTTTGTGCACATGTTGGATGGCATGTTCTCCTTTGTTCTTCTTGACACTAGAGACAAAAGCTTTATTGCAGCCCGGGATGCTATTGGAATTACCCCACTTTATATGGGCTGGGGTCTTGATGGTATGCAACTTCATCCTCATGAGTTTCATCTGGAAGATTAGAATTTTAATGGAATTTGGGCTTTGTTTCTTTACTTGGAGCTGTATAAGATGGTTATAAACTAGGAAGCGATATGCTGGTTAAGAGAATCATCATATTATATCTTTTTGGATTTATGCAAGTAGAGATTTCTTTTAGTTTTTTTCATATGCTTCTGTCTTGAGCTGGATGGTAATTTTCATCTCATATATATTTATTTATATATGTTTAGAGTCGGAAAAAGGACAATCAAATGAAGGGCTTATTTTAAAGCAGTGCTTGATCATCTGCAGGTTCAATTTGGTTTGCTTCAGAAATGAAAGCTTTGAGTGATGACTGTGAAAGATTCGTGTCATTTCTTCCTGGGCATATATACTCTAGCAAGCAAGGTATTATCCTATCATGCTAGTGATGAATTAAGAAAATATTTACAACTTTATCAAGACATAGGGAGTATTTCTTTGTAATTTCCTCCGTGATTGAGACAACATAATAAAAGATGAGAGAAAGTGATATTCCATTCTTTTGTTGGTGGCTTTGTGATATGTCTTATGAGATTTTAATTTCACTAAAGTTATACTTAATATAAACTGGAATTTTGTTTATTTAAATTTCTTTTAACTATAGTTTGTTAAGAATGAATTTTTCTTGTGTAAATCTGTTTTAACTTTTTTGCTTTACCTATGGGGCGAGTAGAATGCCTGCATTTCAATATTTACAATTTCATGTGTTTACAGGAGCATTGAGAAGGTGGTACAACCCACCATGGTTCTCAGAACAAATACCTTCAACTCCTTATGATCCAATAGTTCTTCGAAAGGCTTTTGAGAAGGTATCTCTGAACTTGCAATACGTTTTAATGCAATGTTTTATCGCTTATTGTGAGTCCGTTTTATAAGCATTCCATCTATATTTGTAACTGATTTTTTTGTAAAGGAAATGACTGGTTGATGCTATACTTGTCGGAAGAGAATATATAGTGAACACATTAGATCTATGTATGGGTCATTAACCAAATAGGCAAATAAGAATTTATTGATTCACTGGATCCATAGAAGTTTAGCCAATCAAGAGTAACTGGATTGCTGTTGAATAGTAGAACCTTTAATGACTGAGATATTCATCCATTAATGAACAACTCAAAAGTACTGAATGCAATTAAACTTCAATATTGGTCTTATCTTGAAATCTTGCAGGCTGTTGTGAAGAGACTTATGACAGACGTACCATTTGGTGTCCTTCTCTCAGGAGGCTTGGACTCCTCACTTGTAGCATCTGTAGCTTCTCGCTACTTGACTGAATTAGAGGGTGCTTGTCAGTGGGGATCTCAGCTGCACACTTTCTGCGTTGGTTTGAAGGTCTGATAGCCAATCTCTCTCTCTCTCTCTCTCTCTCTCACACACACACACACACACACAGATTTATTATCAAATTTTTCCCATCAGCGTTTTGCCTTTATCAATGCATCATGTTTGCATTCTGCGCATGATTTAAGTGTATCTACCTTTGATTTAATTTTATTGTCTCTTGTTAGATTATCTTTCTATATATTTTGATTCAATGACATGCCTTGCGTTTTATATATTCAGGGTTCTCCTGATCTAAAAGCTGCCCAAGAGGTAGCAGATTACCTTGGAACTCGCCATCACGAATTTCACTTCACTGTTCAGGTGTTCCTTTGCACTCTCAGGTTAAATCAAAGAGAAAACAAATTGTGCACCTTAATTATAGCAAAAGTTAATTGTTTCCTTCATTTCCTTTTCAGGAAGGCATAGATGCAATTGAGGAAGTCATTTACCATATTGAAACATATGATGTAACCACTATTAGAGCTAGCACTCCCATGTTTCTTATGTCTAGAAAAATTAAATCTCTAGGAGTGAAAATGGTTCTTTCTGGGGAAGGTTCAGATGAAATTTTTGGGGGTTACTTATATTTCCATAAAGCACCTAACAAGGAGGAGTTTCACCAAGAAACATGTCGAAAGGTATCCCACTTGAACAATGTCTCTCTTCCCTCCTCCCTTTTTTTCCTCTTGTTTAATAGAATGGCTCTGAAATTGTGTAATGCAAGTTGCAATATTGATGGATTTTTACAGAGTACCTTTGTTTCAAATGACTAGAAGTAAGTGAGTTACTAATGGCTCGTTTTCACAATTGAACAGATCAAAGCTCTCCATCTTTATGACTGTCTACGAGCCAATAAAGCAACTTCAGCTTGGGGGCTTGAGGCTCGTGTACCCTTTTTAGACAAAGAATTCATCAACATTGCTATGAGCATTGATCCAGAATGGAAAATGGTAAATATTGAATTGGTATCGTACATGTTTCCAAAAGTTTTACTGCTGAGAAGCTATATCAATGTTTAGTATTGGATCCAAACTTTCGACTTATCCTGAGAAGAATTTGTTATTCAAGGGATTTATTTGTGCTGTACTTCAATGTTTTACCTAGAAAGGTTTTCTGTTTTAAAAAGTAATTATATTCTTCAGATATACTATCATTTATGAGTTGACGTTGCCTTTTACTTGTAGTTGTACGGATTACCAAGGAAATTGTCCCTTTCCCTATTATTGTCGTAGGTGGTGTTTGACATAGCTTTTAAAGTTCTTGGTTTTCTACCGCTTAGAAGTTTTTCGATGGAGTATTTGGGTAAAGTTTCAAAAGAGGGTGGTAAGCTTTGAATCAAAGCCACTGGGTTTTAGCTTTCCAAAGGAAGCTTTTTAAAAAGAACATGGGAACGGCCCAAAGTTTATGAAACTTCATAAATAAGTACCATGATTTAAACGTTTCTCTTACTTTACTAAACACTTTATATATAGTTCCTAACGTGGAAATTGCAAAATCTATTTCTTCTGCTTCTCTTTTGAGCTTCCTAAAAAAGCAAGAGAAAAGTCATCGCTAATAGTGCGATGATGTAAAATATGAGTGAATGCTCCCAGAAAACATTTTGGATCACAAATTAGAATCAGATGATTTTTGTGGTAGTTATTCTCATTAGCATCTTTATCTGTCCACTAATCACAATTTTATAATGCCTTTGGAAGTTATAATTTAAAGCCATCTTTCCATTTTTGTGGTTATAATACCAATTTCTTCCATGCTTTGATAACTACAGATTAGGCCTGATCTTGGAAGAATTGAGAAGTGGGTCTTACGTAATGCATTTGATGATGATCAGAAACCGTATTTGCCAAAGGTTTGTATCTGTATGCTTTTGCTACACACTGCTTGTTATGCTCTTGCTACACACAGCACGTTATGCTCATCGCTTAGATGCGAACCTGTAGTTTGCATATTTAATAGGCTTCAGTTTCTTTTGTGGGTAATTCTTTTGCAACTAAATGTATTTATTTGTTTTCTCGGGTTACAGCACATATTATACAGGCAGAAAGAGCAATTCAGTGATGGTGTGGGGTACAGTTGGATTGATGGCCTAAAGGAGCATGCAAACAAACAAGTACGGCTTCTACTTTTGGACATAGTAATATGAATGCTTTAATATCAAGCCGCCATAGTTCAGTGCAGTCTCTATTCGTACTACCTGTAGCTATAACTTCATTTAGCTGCAGAACTAAACAAATGCGCGACAGATCTTTCCTCAGCTAACCTAACATTTAGCTCTTTTTGTTTCGGTCGTAATTGACCAGGTAACAGATGCAATGCTGACACACGCAAGCTTTATTTATCCTGAAAACACTCCTACCACAAAAGAAGCATACTATTACAGGCATATATTTGAGAAGTTCTTCCCCAAGGTGGGATTATGAATATACACTAGTGTTTTTTTTTTTTTAAATTGTGATGGTCATGGTTATAGTGCCTATCCTAGAATGCTTCTCTCTTTTCCCTCAGACCTTAGCATGGTTTATTTAGTATATAACTAACTAAACTGACCGGGTGGTTTTGGACAGAACGCTGCTAGATCAACAGTTCCCGGTGGTCCAAGTGTGGCATGTAGTACCGCTAAAGCTGTGGAATGGGATGCAGCCTGGTCGAAAAATCCTGATCCATCGGGCCGTGCTGCACTTGGTGTTCATGCAGCAGCATATGAGGAATCACTAGGTGATAAGGATGCCAATCTTCCGAGTGGATCTCCCCAAAAACTGCAAGGTGGGATTGTAGAGCAAGCTGCAACAGTAGTTTAATTAGAGCATATATGCTTTATAAAGTAACCTTCTCAAATGATCAATAGTTCCCAGCTACGCTTATGATTGCAAAGGTACTCATTTTCATACCGGGCATCTTCATTCTTTTAGAATGTTTGAAACATTTCCCTTTTCGTTTCTTAAGTTATTCGTATTTTCCAGTAGATCCTGCAACAGTGCTTCTAGGAGTTTGGACCACGTCTTAACGAGATGTTTGTTGATTTATTTGAAGGGCCCTTTTAATTTTTCATCGTTTTGGTGTTGGATCTTAGGCTATGTTCATTCCAGTCCTTGATCGTGTTTCTTAGTATATTACTAATGAACATTTCAAGTTGTTATGTCATGTAATGTTGGTCTCTTTAATCCTTTGAGGAAATACTATTGTTTTTTTTTTCTTTTTTTTTTTAATGTATTTCGTTGACCTGAGATATGCTTAAATAATTTATGCATTGGCTTTACAATTGGTATCTGGAAAATCTCGCAAACACACACGTTCATGGTTGTGTCATTTTTCGTTTGTCGTTTTTGTGTACAAATTCGTCATGTGGCATGTGTAAACGGATTAATTTCAAAAATTCACCTCAATTATAGTACTTGTAACAAAATGACCTCAAAACTTTAAAATAACTATCTCTTTACCAAAAAAATTTGAAAAATCATTTTCAACCCCATAAGCTATAACCCTGTTACTTGCAAACTGTGGGTCCCATTTTAGTATGTAGTGTGCTTTTTTATTTTTTAGATTGGGTTTTACTGTTTTGTTAGTAAAGAGGCTATAATCCTATGGGGTTAAATAAGATTGTTCAAAAAAAATTTAGAACATGTCAGAAATTCTTCTTCACGGAAAAACTGAGGGAAAATTAGGGAAATTGACCATACTTATAATGGAATAAAAATTAATAGCCCAAGTTTAAAACTAAGTTAATAAGTAGGCCAAAAACACATAAATGCACATTTATTAATTGGTTAAATTACAAACAAACCCCAATTTAATTATTTACATTTAATTTTTTTTTCTTCCTCTCTCTCTTCCCTTTTTCCCATTTCTCTCTTCCCTTCTCTCTCCATTCACTCCCGATGGGAGTTCGCTGTCACCGCAGGAGCTGCGTCGCCATAGTCACAAGGCCAAAGTCGTAGGACTAGTGCTGCCAGAGTCGCGAGGTTGAAGCCGTAGGAGCTGCGCCAGGAGAAGCTGTTGAAGTTGTGCCATCGCCGTAAGAGGGAAGCGTCAGCTGGAGTTGCACGGGGACAACACCGCTGCCGGAGTTCCTGCTAGGGCTGGAGAGAAAAGAGGAGAGAGGAGGGAGAGGAGAGAGTAGATCTAGGGTTTATTTGGAAGAGATGAAAAAGATAGGGATAAAATTGATAATTTCAATGTTCAAAAAAGAGAAAAAATAACACAAATGCTATATATTTTAATATTAAATATTTTTAAAGTTTTGTATGCTAATTGATAACAATTTCCCAAAAACTGAGTTGCCTGATCCATTAGCAGGAATGACCAATTAGAATAGAGCGAAGGTGACCGATGTTCAATGGCACGACATTTAGCCAATGGGTCTGTTTGATTTGTTTTCCAGAGGCTGTTTTTGCCTTTGTGGATCTAGAGCTCTGCAGGACCAGGTCGTATTGTTGTGGGTCTGGATCATTGTCTAGTTGGAATTCGCCTTGAAAGACTGGACAATGAAATGAAAACATACGAAACTAAATTGTTCTCATCATTGGAGGCCATTACTATGCCCTCCATTAAATTATTGTTAACCCAGAACGAGGAAACAATACCAAAATTATTCTAAATTCAACATTGCAAAGACAAAAAACAGGGCTACTTTCGTAAAGTTCAGTGCAAAAATTATTATCGAGCGGTAGTCCCCTATACAGTCCAAAAAACTAATTGTCATCTGTACGAAACATGGTATGTGTTCTTTGTCATATTTACAGATAGTGGTCATAGCTTTAACAATAAACCGTTGATATATGCGCAAAGACCAGTTTCACCCATTAGCTTGTCAGCTTCATCAAGCATCCACCAACTCACAGTAATGTTTCAGCTGCCAGAGACCCATGATGATGGTGGTGACTATCATCACAATGAAGATGTTGGTCCTGAGAGCATTCACCACCGGCATATACCAGGCGCTTCCATGCGGCTCAAAGCTAGTATTTCATCGTATTTTGAAGGGTACACAAAACCCCATAACTGCAATGCATAACTTAATTTATGCAAAGTCATATTATGATAATTTGAAAATTCAAGTTTAAACCATGCGGTATGGCGAAATTGAGATATAGCATGTGCACATGCACGCAAGCGTGTTTGTGTTTACATGCAGGCCCGTGAGAGAGTACAGGTGACGTCCTGCGTGTGAGAAATTAGAAGCTTTGCACGCACCTCAACCTCTTTCACTTCAAAGTCTTCCGAGTTTGCAAGACAAGGGTTTCCATACGTTTCGGAGACTGAACTTGATCCGTTTAGCCTAGGACAAACATAATGAAAACATGGAAAGCAAAAGAATTGATATTGCAATATATACATGAATTTCAATCTTTGATGGATGTACAATTTGGAGGGTAAAAAAAAAAAGACGAGACCAGCACAAGGAAAAGGACAAATTCTTACAAATCATTGTCCAAATATAACGCAAAGTGACCACCGCCACCAATTGCTAGAAAATCGAGGGAGCACAAAGTGTAATAGCGATTTGCACCTGTTTATTAACCACAATTATTTATCAGTCAAAGGACTCCAGATCTGAAATGCAGAAAGGATCTCTGACTAGTACATATCTATATGTTATATATCTACATATTTTTCAATTTTCTCTTTTATTTTCAGGACTTATTCCAGTTCTTCAACATCAATACATAACTGAAATTTTAATTGTCAAACCAAATAGCCAAATAGCCAAACGGCACAGAAAGGAGTCCTTTTATAACCTATATCTTGAATTCCAAGTTCAATTCCAGATTGTACATGGTGTTGATAAATATGACATTTCAAGTGAAAGGACAATTATATGTGTATGTTTTGTTTGTGTATAAATTGCATTCCAACACACCATAATCGAGTAAAAGAAACTATTTCCTAGTTCTCTATCTTTGCTAAACGTCAGCCAAATGCATGCAAAAATACAAATGTCAAATTACACACAGCTTGAAGTCCAAGCACTGTATGTGAAACAAACGAGATATATCATTACCTATAGGGCGATATATGACAGGATGTCCAGGTCTATCAGTGAAAACAAACGTATCATTTGATCCCTGTTCATTGCTAACTGTCACTAAGATATATAGAAAAAAAATAATCACTGCATGAACTTGAAAGAAGTATGGATTTGAGCATACCTGATATCTTTTCTTATTGGTTGGTCTTAGGGGTGCTTCAATCAAGCCGCCAAAAACTGCACCTTTGCGGTCCCCAACAACCTGAAAGAATTTATTTATTTTTATCAGATAATGCTATGTTTGAGATAGTTCTTCTGTTTACATGTAGAAAGAAGATAACTATTCCTCATATGGATCGAACCATGCAAGATGTTGAAATTTGCCTTAAATCTCCAAATACCATACAAGTGTGTGAACTAATTATGAAGGGCTTTTGGACCAAATTGGTTGAACACACGCTACATGTACAACTACAATTGTAAATTTAAGCCTCCAACATGGCATGAAAGCCCCCCTTTTTTTTTTTTTTTGCTAATCAATAATCAAATCACACAATATCATTTCACCAGCACCACAAATTTGTACCAGATATCCATGGTCCCTTACAAGAAGAATTTCAAACAAGAACACTCATGCTAAGAATAAGACAATTTTTTTTACCAGTAGACTGAGTCCAGGCCAAAGCATGCTCCTCCTGTAGAGTGTTGAAAGTGAAATGCCATGCCTCCATGTACTGCACAGGACAGCAAAGAGGTGTTAGAGACATTCCCAGTCTACCATATTTATTAACTGCAGCATGAAATTGGTCACTGACGAGATCGAATTCAATTTCCCAGATGATGGCTATTTCTCACCTGTATAGTAGCATCCATCTCCTTCCCTGAACAAGTGCTGGGAGTGCTGCATAAAGTGCAGTTCTTGTATTCTCCGAGAGAAGCAATGAAGGTTCGGAAACGTCTGGCAGATCATTGAGAGCATCTGGCTCTTTGATTTTCTGTATATACGACATATTCCTCATCTCAACTCCAACAAGTCTATCATCATCGACGTTGTCACCATCGACTTTCAAGTCCGAATCAACCCTGCGCACACTATTCCAATACCCATTAATTCGTGCCGCTCGGTAGACTGCCCTAGAAAGAGTTTGCTTTCCCATGGAAAGTAAGCTTCTCCTTCCGCCATTTTCTTTCATTACGGATTTAGATGTTTGATTACCTTCTTCCACTTCTCATCAACTAGGTCATCTGAGTTCGGATTGTCTTCAGACTCTGCCAATGACAAGAGCGAGTATAGAAATGCTGTAAAAGAAGAAGTATCTGGACCGTCAACTAAGTCCCTGGATTCTCTTCACCACTGGACTCAAGTTGACTCTGTTTTGACTCTGTCTCATCTTCCTACAAAAGCACATGATACATTGTTATAGCTTGGAGAACATACATTAAGCATAAACCCAGAAGAAAACATATCCAGGGCAAATTTCGCCGGAGAAGGCCTCTATTTTACAGCTGAAGATTACTTAAAATATGAAAAACGATAAATATCATGAACAAGTTATTTCACGACATACATCATGAAACTAAAATATAAGTTGTCACAAGAGTTAAAAAATAAAAAAAAAATAAAAATAAAACCAGAGACGAAACGATCATTTTAGTTTCACAAAACCTACAAATTGACAAGCTACACATCCAGGATGTTCAAAATGAAATTTTTTCGTAGCATACATCGTTGCTCTTAAAACACGTTATTTGACTCATTTTATTGATAATCTCTGAAAAAATTGAACACAATCCAGAGGTTTTTCCAGGTAGCGGTCAAAATGCCTCCAATGTTATATAATTGTTAATTCCACAGACTTGTCAGGAAGCTTTTTATTACCAAAGATGAGATCATTCATTGGCTTGAACTAAGATATGATATAATTCTTCTCAACAATTGAAACACCAAGAAACTAAGCATGCCCATAACATGCTTTAATAGTCTTGGCAGCTCTATCACCCAATACCATAACAAAACTATTGACAACACCAATAAAGAGAGCAAAAGTATGTTAGAAATGGTCAATAACCAAGAACCAAACAAACCAAAAAAAAAAAAAGAAAAAAAAAATCAAATTCTATGACAAAAAGAGACAAGCATCAAAGCCCATAAATCATTTCAAGTCAACAAAGGAAAAAAAAAAAAAAAAAACTTACAGATGATAAAGGAGGAGAAGAATTTGGTGGTGAAGTTTAGAGGGTTTGTCAGAAATGGGGTTGAGGAAAACAGTGGTGAGATCGGAGACAAAGTGAGCAGCTTTACTCCGAAAGGAGTGTTTTTGTTTCTGTTTCCTACCCATTTTTTGCTGTCATATACCTTACAAGCAACCGATAACGATGACAATTCCTCGCCACTTATCTCTAATCCCGACCCTTCAAAATCATCTCGTCAAAGATTCGAAATTTCCCACTTCCTATCTTTTATTTGTCTCTTTTCTTGCTTTTTCCTTTACCTCTTTTTTTTTAATTTTTTTGAACAAAACAAATTCAGCAAACAAAAGCTACATCACTACCGATTAATGCATTAAATGGCTCTCCCACCTTCCGTATAGATATTTGTTTTGTTCTTGTTTTTGGATAAATAACCAAAATTAATAAGAAGGAATCATAAGAGAAGAGTTTTTTTTTTTTTTTTTTTTAAGAAGAAGTGTTTTAAAGCCACATTTGTTGAGGTTGCTTTTCACAACCAACTATGGCTGTTGGTGGCCCCCAAAAGCCTGCGGGAGAGGAGCTGTTATGTCGCGCTTTGGAAATCTAAAAATTCAGATAACTCAACTTGTTTACAACTCCCGCAACCAAGACTCCATGGCCCAATGGATAAGGCGCTGGTCTACGGAACCAGAGATTCTGGGTTCGATCCCCAGTGGAGTCGAAGTGTTTCTGACTCTTTCATACTATTTTTTAAAAGAATTTTCTTGATATAATAAAGAAAAGCACGTCATTATGCGGTTCCATTTTCACACTTTTTTTAAAAGAACTTCACATGTTTTTAAAAAGAATTTCCTTAATATAAGGACAAGCATGTCACTATGCGCTTATATTTTCTTTTTATTTTCTTTTTTTAATAATTTTTATATTTTTTTCAAAGAATTTCCATGATATAAAGACAAGCACTAGTGGAGTCGACGTGTTTCTGACTTTTCTATACTATTTTTTAAAAGAATTTCCTTGATGTAATAAAGAAAAGCACGTCATTATACGCTTCCATTTTCACACTTTTTTTAAAAGAATTTCACATTTTTTTAAAAAGAATTTCCTTAATATAAGGACAAGCATGTCATTATGCGCTTATATTTTCTTTTTATCTTCTTTTTTAATAATTTTTTATATTTTTTTCAAAGAATTTCCATGATATAAAGACAAGCACTATGCGCTTCGGTTTTCCTTTTTTTAGTCCAAGTGTTTTTGAATTCTCTTTCCCATATTATTTTTCGCATTTTTTTTTCAAAGAATCTCCTTGATATGATAAAGAAAAGCACGTCATTATGCGCTTCCATTTTCCTTTTAATTTCTTGTCTATTATTTTTCACTTTTTTTTTTCAAATAATTTCACATTTTTTTTCAAAGAATTCCCTTGATATAAGGACAAGCATGTCATTATGTTCTTATATTTTCTTTTTATTATTATTTTTTTATAATTTTTCACATTTTTTTTTTCAAAGAATTTCCTTGATATAAGGACAAGCATTATGCGCTTCCATTTTCCTTTTTTTTTTTTAATTTTTTTCGTTTGTCTGCCATGTCCTACTTATATATCTTTTATATTGTTTTGAGTTAATAGATTGACCTTTAATATGGCATTTGGAAAGTAGATTAGAACTATCAGTTATAACTGTGAACAATGTAAAACTTTCACATCTACAATAACAAGCAAAAAATTACTATATATAAAATTTTCACATGTTATAATTCTCAAACCAAAACTGTTAATTCTAACTGTTCTATCAAATAGTAAGTCCCCTCATTTTCCAACCCTTCCTTCTTCTTTCTTTTTCTTCTTCCTCTTTTTTTTTTCTTTTTTTTTTTTAGCAAGAAAGCATTCAGCCTTTGCAGCACCTAATCTATCACCCAACTAGACATATGTGTAGGCCGTTTCATAACTTAGGTGCATCTTGTTGCCATGAAAGATGTTGCATAATTTTATTGTTGAAAACATCGAAGATTTTTTTTTTTTTTTTTGTTTTTCACTTTCTAAGTTGTCATTCATCCATTAATCTTTAGTCTTTATTATTGTACAAAAGATTGATTTCTAATTCCCTCATAAAATCTATCCTTCGTTTAATAAATTTTTATCTAAATATTAGACAAAAATATTTTTTTTTTGGTATAATAAGTCAAGCAAACCAAATAGAATGTCAAATGAAAACAAAAGGAATAAAATGTTACAAGGATATCGTGATCATATCTAGTTGATAATTTTGTTAGAATGCTCTAATTTTGCTATCCAAAAATAATATTATGCATTATTTATATATTTTACCTTAGAAATTATTGTGTATGCTTTTTTTTTTAAAAAAAAGGATTGTGTACACAAGTGGGGGAAAAAGAAAATAAGAGGCAAAAAAAAAAAAAACAAATAGACTTTAGCAAATAATAATTCAAGCTATTATTGAGGGGGGAAAGAACTTGTCAAATAATCCTTAAAGATGTTTTTCAAATTTGGGGGTAACAGATGAAATATTTAATTTTTAAGTGGGACTATATGTAGCTTAGGGTGCTTTTGGTTGTCATGAAAGATATTGCATTTTAACTTTATTGTTGGGACCATTGAAGATATGCTTTTCTTATTATATACAAGTAAATTGTCATCCATCTATTAATCACCTATCGAGTATAATCTTTAGTCTTTACTATTTTACAAAGGATTGATTTCTAATTCCCTTTCAAAATTTATCTTACATTCAATATATTTTCATCTAAATATTTGAGAAAAAGATTCTATTTTTTGTATGATAAGTCAAGCAACCCAAATAGAATGTTAAACGAAAACAAAAGGAATAAAATGTTATACGGATATTGTTAACATTTCTAGTTGGTAACATTGTTAGAATGCTCTAATTTTACTATCCAAAAACACTATTATGTACAATTTATACTTTTTACCTTAGAAATTATTGTGTATGCTTTTTTTTAAAAAAAAAAAAAAGTGGGTTATGTATAACAGTGAGAAAAAAAAAAGAAAAACAAGAAAATAAGAGAGAGAAAAAATATAAATAGACTGTACTAAATAATTCAAGCTATTATTGAGTGGAAAAAGATCTTGACAAATAATTCTTAAAGATATTAGTTTGGCATTGATTCAAAGTAATGTTTTTCATTGGTGGGGGAGGGGGTGGTAATAGATAGAATATTTAATTTTTTAAAGGGTGCAATATATAACTTATGGTGTGTTTGGATGTTACGGAAGATGTTGCGTAATAACTTTATTTTTGGGACCATTGAAGATTTTTTTTTATTATACGCAAGTAAATTATCATTCGTCTATTAATCACCTATCGAGCATAATCTTTAGCTTTTACTATTTTGCAAAAGATTGATTTCTAATTCCCTTTTAAAATCTATCCTGCATCCAATGAATTTTTATTTAAATATTGACGAAAAGATTCTATTTTTTGTATAATAAATCAAGCAAACCAAATAAAATGCCAAGTGAAAACAAAAGGAATAAAATGTTATAAGCATATTGTGATCATATCTAGTTGATAATTTTATTAGGATGCTCTAATTTTCTATCCAAAAACAGTATTATGCATAATTTATACATTTTACCTTAGAAATTATTGTGTATGCTTTCCTTTTAAAAGGGTTATGTAGATTAGTGGGAAAACAAAAAAAAATAAGGAAATGAGAGAGAGAAATAAAAAAAATAAACTTTAGTAAATAATTCAAGCTATTATTGAGGAGGGAAAAATCATGTCAAATAATTCTTAAAGATAATAGTTTGGCTTTGATTCAAAGTAGTGGTTTTCAATTTTGGGAGTAATAGATAAAATATTTAATTTTCTAGAGGGGACTATATATAACTTAGGGTGTGTTTGGTTGTTATAGAAGATGTTGCATAAACTTTATTGTTCGGACCATTGCAGATTTTTTTTCTCGTTACTATACACAAGTAAATTGTCATTTATCTATTAATCACCTATCGGGCATAATCTTAGTCTTTATTATTTTACAAAAATTAATTTCTAATTTTCTTTCAAAATCTGTCCTACATTTAATGAATTTTCATCTAAATATTAGACAAAAAGATTCTACTTTTTTGTACAATAAGTTAAGCAAACTAAATAAAATATCAAGCGAAAACAAAAAGAATAAAATGTTATAAGCATATTGTGATCATGCCAAGTTAATAATTTGTTAGAGTGCTCTAACTTTTCTATTTTAAGACACTATATGTTGGAAAAACAGTATACAGCGAAAATTTTTAAAATTTTTAATTAGAGTATTTTTCAAAACATAAGTTTAACATACTATATGCATAAATTAATTAGATCTTACAAACCTTAAATGTCGAAAAGATCTTGCAATCTGTGAAGAGAAAAACGTTCCAAAAGAGCCTCAACCAACTGGTCTTCTTTGCTATTCTCTATCCACGATTGATATGTGTCTAGGCACACCTCGTACAACTCTTCTCTGGAGACTCTCCTTCCAACCAATTGAGAAAGCCCAAAACTAGCATTCGTGGTTTGTGAACAATAGCTTTTCGGGGAGTTTTAGAGACACAGACTAGATTGCTTACTCTTAATTTCTCAACTAATCTAAATAACATAGAAAACTCACTCCCTATTTATAGAGGTCTCCCTATGGTTGGTTATCATCAGATAAAGCCTCAAAAATTTAAATTTGGATCAATATCCGATAAAATCGTTAGATCGACAGGCTGAACTAACGGATCGGCCTACCAAACTTACTCCATCGGTAGGCCAAACTAACTAATCAGCTTGCAAAACTTACAATAAATGATTCCTACAAATCTTTTATTTCCCATCTGAGATTCTTTAGATAAAGCCTTAGTTTTAATTTAAATAACCCAGTAAAGAAGTTATGTAGTTAAAACAACTATATCTAGATAATCTCTAGGTAAATAAATATTTCAGATAATTTAATAAGTTTATCTTGAATTAATTTGTAAAATTAATTTAACTGAAAAACAGACATGAATTATCAGATCCTATCGAATTTTAGTTAATCTAATAATTAACATAAGTCACTAATTTATTAAAAAAACACATTGTATCATTACATGATTTATTATAAGCTAGCAAAGGGGACCCGAACTCCTAATAATTATAAAACTCAATATCTCATATATATGTTTCATAATTATCAACTTGGACGCTACTCTACTAAAAGCTCAGAGCTACACTCTCGAACCATATACAATTACGAAGCCCAAATAGCTAAATAT
This sequence comes from Artocarpus hirsutus, assembly GCA_946598075.1. NCBI lineage: Eukaryota > Viridiplantae > Streptophyta > Magnoliopsida > Rosales > Moraceae > Artocarpus > Artocarpus hirsutus. The sequence goes on along the minus strand of CAMOHE010049629.1, from coordinate 9,812 downwards.
CCATGACATATCATAATGTATCGTATCCCCATGGGATATCCATAATCAGCTTAAGGTTAAATTTTGTCTTACCTTTCCGATTATTTTTATCTCACCATTGGAAAACTTACCATCTAAAGACAGTATACCATTCGGTTACACCTATGTATCCGAATGGTTGAGCGCTCTAGTCTTTCAAGTACAGGATAACGCATATAGAAGGATATCTTGACTCCTAAAGAAGAGCTATAGATTCTGTATCTATAAATGATAGGTCTACACTATCAAGAGTCATGTCTCATATGTACAGGCAAGCCTACCAACATAAAATGTGGATGTTACCCTTTGGTACATCAAAATGCATAAGTCAAGACAACGGGTCCATTAGTCATTTCAGGATGAAGGCACAACTCATGTGAGTGTCTAAAGCGAATTAATTTGCCAAGATAGAATTATAAATCCAAATCAATTCCATTTTATGTCTCAATCCAATAAATCGTTACCTATGATAATGCACTAATATTTCTATTCGCGGAGTCTACCTCTGATGGCTAAGACAAACCATCTCCTGTTAGGGATATAGACAACATAATAATCTTTGAATGAATAAAGTGCCTAACTTTGTTCCCTCGATTGTGAATCTTATGATTTAGACTATCACCTTTAGAATTATGTCTTTCACATAATCTGTCTATTATATGTTTAATTCTAAAGGTTTAGACTGACAGTCTTAGACTTTTATTTGCTTATAATACATCTAACAAACATGAACGTAAAGAGGACAATAATTTGGTATATGAATAATAAATAAATTCTTTATTGATAAAAATGTCTCCAAAACATATTATTTTTTTACTCTTTAGGGTATACATGTCTAACACTATATGCATAATTCATACATTTTAACTAGAAATTATTGTGTATGCTTTCTTTTTTAAAAAGATTTGAGTACATAAATGGGGAAAAAAGAAAAAAAGAAAAACAAGAAAATGAGATAGAGTAAAAAACAAATAGACTTTTAGTAAATAATTTAAGCTATAATTGACGGAGGGAAAGATCTTATCAAATAATCCTTAAAAATATTAATTTGACTTTGATTTAAAGTAATTTTTTTCAATTTTAGGGGTAATAAACAAAATATTTAATGTTTTAAAGGGGGCTATATATATATAAGTTTGATTTAAATACGTGTGTATATATACTAGAGATGTCACATGGGTTGGACCGGCCTAGCCCATCCCATTTAATTTAGGCCAAAACATGCCTTGTGCTGTGCCTAGATCTGCCTATTTATTTATTATGCCTTGCTAGGCCCGATCTAGTTAATTTTTGTAGTATCAAGTCCAACCCATGACCCATTTATTAACGGACCGTGCCCATAGAGTGTTTGGGCTGTGCTCGTACCCATTTCAATTTTCGTGCCTTTTGTTGTACTTTTAGCTTTTAATGTGTCTTTCTCTTGCATAATGTTAAATTTACAAAAGAAAAATGAAAATACTAAATCGTAACAAAGGAAAGTGCATTATTAATAAAAAAAAATTTTTGTTCTAAGGACAATAATATTGTAGAATCTTGTACGGTATGGTTTCTATTATTTAGTTTTTCATATAAATCAAAGAAAGTAAGTATATATTGGCAATTGGCAATTTACTAGCAAAAAAGAATCTATTTCATCTTTTTTTCTTTTTTAATCAAATTTATTGGAAATTTAGAACTTTTTTATATAAAAATATTTATAAAAATATAAGATATATTAGTAAAATTAGTTTTAAATTGCATATTTTAATTGTGCTTATAATTGGACCCCAATAGTACTTTTAACATGCTCGTGCTCATGCTCGTGCTGTGCCTTTAACATGCTTTGTATCTAAAAGTTGCACCAAGCAGAACCCATTTAATAAGCGGGATGGGCTAGGCCTATTTAATAATCGTGTTATACCATGTTGTGTCTACTTTTTAACGTACCATGCTCATGCTTGCCTACTAGACTCAGGCTGTTTTGACATATCTAGTATACACACACACACACACACATATATAGGGGCTTAACCCCTTAGGCCTTAAGTATCTTTGTTATTGTATGTATAGGTCGTTTCACAACTTAGTTTAAAGTACAACATAATTGTTCAAATCAATTTTTTTATAGTGTTTTCTCTCATAAAATTTAAATTTCAAACTAATTTTAAGTTTGAATCACATTCCTAAACTTAGTAATATTATAGCAAGAAAACTAGACATATATAATGCAATGCTTTCTATTAATACCATTAATTAGGAGCTGAAAATCTTATTAATTTTTATACAATATCAACAGTACGGAAGGAGAATTAAATTCTTAACTAGGGGTTAATTGTATCATATTGTTTCTTTGAAAGGAATAATCATATACCTTAACAAACTTATTTCGATAATTTTATTTCATTTATTATTATGAAAGAAAAATATCCTTTCCAAAAATAAAATCTGTCAAAACATGCATAATAATAATAATTATATATAAAATAGAGTTCTTGAATTTAAAATTTAAGTTATCTCTTATTTCATAAGAGAGAAATGTTAAAGTCACTTATTTTATTATTATCCTTCTCACTTTTATGTTTCTTTTTCTTCTTTGTGCGAAGGAGCACTTCTGCTTCTTCACATAAAGTTGGTTGTCCTATAACTTCTAAAAAACCAATTTCAAATGCTTTTTATGGTCTTTTAGTGTAGAATTATAGACCATAATATCATCCACGTAGACCACCACAAACTTATTGAGGAACTTGTGGAAGACTTGGTTTAGTGCAAAATATTCAATGCATTCATCAACCTGAATGGCATCACCAAGAACTTAAACACTCCATACCTTATGACACGTGTCATCTTTGGTTCATTCCTTTCTATAGTCCTAACTTGATAATATCCTGAATGTAGGTCAAGCTTCATGAAGAACTTGGCATGACTCAATTGCTCAAAAAGGTCGGCAATCAATAGGATAGGTAGATATTCCTCACGGTGATCTTGTTCAAAGCTCTATAGTCGATGTATAGGCTTACTTCTACTAGAATAGCATTGAAGCTCCAAACTGTGCTTTTGATGGTCGAATAAAGCCTGCCTTAAGTAACTCATCAAGTTGTTTCCTAAGTTTAGCTAATTTAGGGGGCACCATTTGATAGCTCTTGTGGGTGGGTGGCCCCTACCACCAGCTTGATCTAGTAATCCACGCTTCTCTTTGGTAGCAATGTCTTTAGGAGCTAATCAGACATGATATCTCAAAACTCCTTTAATAGAGCTTCAATAGGAACTGGAATTGGCTCTCTACCTTCGTTCTCAAACAAGGTAGGGACTACCATGTACAGTGGTTCTTGTCACTTGAATCTTTTCTTGAATTGTAAGGCAGACAACAGCTTGACTTTCATTGCTTACCTCACCTTAACAGATTCCATGGCTAGTTGTTTGCCCATGAGCAATAAGCTTTTTGCTACAGGGATCGGTAAGCCATACTTCTTCAACAAGAACTCCATACCTAGGATCACATCAAAATCATCCAACTGCATAATGATCAAATCAGTTGGTCCTTTCTAAGTGCTAGTTTTGACACGAACCTACTTTGCCACTTCGATCAAAGGCAAGGCTTTTGATTTGACTGCTTTTAGATGGCCAACATTGTTGTCGAGTTTGAGGCCAAGTCGTTGTGCCTCCATCTCTGAGATGAATTTGTGTCCGGCGTAGTGTCGATCATGATACTCTTGGCAGCCTTGCCATTCAACATAATATTAACAAACATTAGGCCCTTTCCCTCGATCATCTTTACTTTAACACCTTGTTTCTTCAAGGCACATAGAAACCGCAGGGCCCTATGTGAAAGTTCTCTCCATCTTCTTTGGTCTCCTCTTCATAGGTCTCTTAATGGATCAAAGCCTATAACACTGTAACGCCCCTTACAGGCATCACAGATATCGTTACATCCATCCTTTTTGCCATTATTTAAGATAAACTATTTAAATGAAAACATAATTTGGAAACATACCCTAAGATCCATACATATATTTTTTTAACATTTATTAAATTACTTAATTATAAATATTCTTTAAATAGTTTATCAACACCAAAACAATAAAGCCACAATTTAAATAAAAATTAACATAGCTTTTAAAATCTGCTTACATAGTTTAGTAGGCCAAACTTTGGACATCGGTAGGCCGAACATGACCGGCAGTCTGAACTTCAACCATTGGCAGGCCGTCCGAGGCTTTACAAAATTAGGGTTTTAAAACATTTGAATCGGTAGGCCGAGACAGGGCAATCGGCAAGTCGATGCCAATATTGGCAATCCAATCTAAAATGGTTGGAAGGCCGATCTGTTGTTAAAAACAAAATTTTAATTTAAAACAAGTCTCAATATTTGAAAGTGCGTAAAGATAAATAATAATCATGTAAAGTTATAGAGACATAGTTCAAAACATAAAAACTCTTTAGATAAACATACTCAAAAATAAAACATAGTTTATAAACTTTAATCTTCTTTCTTTGCATTCTTCCGTTTTTTAATCCATTGTTTCTTGCTCATGCCCATCTTTGCCCTCCACCTAATCTATGGTCCTCTTACCTTTATATGCAACATGATCATAACTAAGTGAGCAAAAAAACTTAATAAGTATATTTTCTTATCTCACAACTTAAAATGTTTATGAACATCCTTATGAAACATCATAATCATAATCATCACTAACATAATAGTGCACTTGGCACAGTTTCATATAGAGCATATCTTTCATTATCATTATCCATATTAAAACTTCATTCATTTTATCTTTGAGGCCCAAGTGTTGCACCATTATCGTCATTGTAGACACGCCGTCATGAAAGGAGAGAGGTAGTTAATCTCAAACTAAACATGACATCATAAACATAAACATAACATAACATAAGGTGTGCAACACTTATTTAGGTGATACATATATTTATACATATATACACTTATATACTCAGAAAAAACTTCATCATCAGAACATGCATAAACTTTTATACATAAAAACTTTCATAATAAAACATTATATAAAATCGTCGTTAAAATCATCATGAAAATCATCATGAACATGGATTTTAAACTTTTCATAAACTTTATCATGTTGCAGGTGATAATGTACTTACTTGACTTGTTTACTAAACCTTTCTTTAGACGACGTCACTGCGATCTCTATGTGCTCACTTCTTGGAATGTTTCATGTCATATATTCATATAAAAATAAAATTAACATTTACCTATATTCAAGGAATCATCCAATACCATAATACATACACACCTCCATTTCAAGAAATACATGAACACAAATATATTTTACCAACTTATAAGTACTCAAGCAAAAACTACAACACTAACACCTACTTGACCCTTATGTATTCATAATTTAATAACTCATAATTCATATATAATTAGAGCATGAGACTTTAGAGGAACAAAGCTAACATATAAACATAATATCATGATTTTTTGTTGGTCATAAAAATTTCATTTGATAACCAAAACAAGTCACACATATCACAACATGAAATTTGCCAGCACAAATAAAACAGTGAGCAGTCCCAATTAACACTCCTAAAATAAATTATCTATATCACAAAATAATCTCATAAAATTTTAGTATGTAGAAGACACCTAAAGCTATAACATATTCAAAATTACCTTTAAACAAATTCAAAACAACCTAAAACGTGCATTAGAAGTTAGAGACAAAAATAACTTCAAACATATTAGGCAGTGAGTTACACACAATCATTATTCTCAAACAAATAAGATAAATTTATTTATACCCTAAAATCCTTAAGACAACTTGTTAACATATAAACATAGAAGACAAAATGTGTCATCATGAAATGAATTCGTTTAATCTCCCAAAAATGCAAACAATAAGAAGTCCAAAAATTCACTGATAGAATAATCATAAAACATATTCTTAATGAAAATTCAATAACGCATAAAATATTTATCATTTCATCATGAGACTTTTCAGTTCAACACTTAATATATACATGAACACCTATAACGCCCCTTTATAGATGCCATAGATGTCGTTTCATTCATTCCTTAATACTTTTAATTTTAAGATAAACTATATGATTGAAACTTTATTTGGCAAAACATATCCAGGATCCATGCATACATATTTTTTTATATATCAATATTTAATAACTTAATCTATTATAACAAATTACTTGATCATAAACCACCTTTAAATAGTTTGCCAATACCATTGTAAATTGAATAACTTTCAAAACATCTTTAAAAAAAATCTGCATACACAGTTCAGTAGGCTGAACTTCACACTTCGATAGGCCAAACTTCACAGTTCGGTAGGCCGAACTTGTCCGGCAATCCAAAGTTCAACCTTCGACAGGCGCCCTAGGCTCTGTAAATCAAGATTTCAAAATCGATACGATCGGCAGGCTAGTACAGGGTAATCGATAGGCCGATCCTTACATCGACAGTCTGACCAGTAAAGGTTGACAGGCCGAACTGTTATATAAAAAAAAATAGTTTAAAACCAATCTCAATGTCTCAAATGTGGAAGACAATAGATAAAACTATAAAGTTAAAGTGTCATAGTTTAAATCTTTAAAACTCTTCAAATAAACATATTCAAAAATATAAAATGTAGTTTATATCCTTTAAAAATTCCTTCCTTAGCATCTTTCCATTTGCAATCCATTGTTCACGATTCACACACCTGTCTTTGCCCTCCATCTAGTCCAAAACTTTCTTACCTTTATTTGCAATATGATATAAAACTAAATAAGCAAACGCTTAGTAAGTACATTTCATAACTCTCAAGTAAAAACATTTTATGAACATCCTCATCATATGCATTATCATAATAGTGCACCATGCACAATTTCATAAGGAACATATCTTTCATCGTATTATCCATATGTATCACTTAAATAAATAGTGCACTTATATGTATTAATAAGTGTTGGTGAACCTACAATGATGTTTATGATGTAACACTTGGGCTCTTAAGATAAAATGAACAAAGTTTTAATATGAATCAAAATATATGTTTATATATTGTTTATGATGTTTTAATATGGATAACATGATGTTTGTGGATAAATAAGTGTACAACTTTCATATACTTTCATACTTTGAAACACGTCTTCATCAATCATGCATAACTTTTGATAATTCAAACTTTCATAAAAAAAATTAATTAAAACCATCAAGAATCATCATAGAAATCATCATGAACATAAATTCTAATCTTTTCATAAACCGCATCATGTTGCAGGTGAGAATGTACTTACTTGTATAGCTTACTTAACCTTAATTTGTAGGTGACGTTGCCGCTATCTTGATGTGCTCGCTCCTTAGTGTGTTCATGTCATACATTCATTTAAAATAACAATTAACATTTATTTTCATGAGTCCATGAAATCATTTACACCACATAACATATCTCAAATTCCATAATACATCCCACATACATTTATCTCTCAAAAACATTAATTCATAATTCATTTCATTAACCTTAAAACATTAGAATAAAACTATCAACACAAAGGCATTCTGACCTCCAAGAATTCAAAAAAACTCAAAACTTTACATTCATGCACAATTTGGGCACCAAATTTGGTAGGAACAAAGATAACATATAAACATATTACCATGATTTTTCATTAGTCATAAAAATTTCATTTTACAACTTAAATAAGACACATAACTTACACTACCAAAACTCCCAGCAATAACAAAATAGTGAGCAATCCATACTTGCATTCCTATAATAAATTATCTATATCCTAAAATAATTCTATAAAAAATATTACATATAATAGACATTTAAAATTCCAACATAGCTAAAAATTTCCTTTAATTAAATTCAAAACATCCCAAAATGTGCATTGGAAGACAGGAACAAAAATACCTCCATCATATTAGGCAGTGAGTTACATACCATCATCTTATTCCAATAACTAAAATAAAAACACTATGACCCTAAAATTCATATGTCAACTTATTAATATATAATTACAATAGCATAAAAAGTTTCATCACCAAACAAACTCATTTAGTCATACAAAAACTTCACCTAATAACAATCTCTCAATTCATTGATAAAACAGTCTAAAAAACTTAGTCTTAATGAAAATTTCACAACACATACAACATTAATCAAATAATCACTAAACTTTTCACTCCATAATTTAACATATACATGAACATATTTGCCAAATTTTGTGCAAAATAACATTCATTTGCATTATGAACAAAACCTATATTTTTGTGCAATACAACCAAACAAGAATATTTTTCTGTGAGTGGCAGAGAAAAGAAAAATCATAACTTCACATAAAAAAAATCCAATTAATGTGAAATTTGGAGAAACATCACATAACACATACATGAACAACATATTAAAATTTCAGGACAAACGAAAATTCCTAAACAAATATATAGCAGTCGGATTTAGAAGAAGAAGTACATTTTAGAAATACCGAAAAGTGAGTTCTTACCTTAAAACAATTCTTCTCAAGCTTTCCTTGAATTCACCCAAGATTAAGAGGAAAAAAAAATCTTTCATTCAAATATTTTCAGTAAAAATTGAAGGAGAGAAGAGGAAGGGATCGTGGAGAAAAGGAGAAAAGAAGAGAGAGATTTTTTTTTTTGGAGGAAAGTTTTACATGAAATGAGGATGACGTACAGGAAACAAGAGGAGGCTTATCTTTACTATTATTTTCAGAAATTTTCCAATAATGCAGAAGAATAATCACATGTAATAGGGAGTGAAAAAAAAGTCAATTGATTTTGTTCTTACTTACCATATTTTTGACTTTCAAAAATAGGAAACCATCTCAAAATAACTTAGTTATTCACAAAGTCAAACATTTTATTACCAAAATTGAGGAATCAATCCAAAAATATGCCAATCAATCAAAATAAATCAACCAATTTTATCCAATCATCATAACTATCATTGTCACAAATTTTGGAAGATTTTTGCTGACTGCTCGTCAATTGTCTTCGGCCTACCGACCGCACAGTTTGGCCTGTCGAATGCATGAGATCCAGCCTACCGATGAAATTCTATCAGCCTGCCTTTCCGTGAGGAACAATTTGGCCTGTCGAACTGCCTTATCCTCTAAAATTTAACAAAACATGAATTCATTACCTAATTATTATTTAACATACAATGTAAATGACATAAACACTTTGAGCATATCAATTTCACGTGACCGTCACCTGTCATAACACTTAATATAAAATAGTTAGTAATATCATAACACATGTTAATAAAGAAATTACTTAACGTCGTTATTCATCCGTTACATGAAAATTGGCAAGTGTTACAATTCTCCCCACCTAATAAAAGTTTTGTCCTCGAAACTCAGAATAGATGCGGATACTTTATTCTCATGTCATCTTCGAGTTCCCATGTGGCTTCTTCGACTTGGTGATTTTGCCATAGCACCTTGACCAATGGAATTTCTTTATTCCTCAAGGTCTTGGTTTTTCAATCTAGAATCTCCACTGGCTTTTCTTCATAACTGAAGTCATCACGCATTTTGATCACTTGTGGCTCAATTACGTGTGTAGGGTCTGGGACATATTTCTTAAGCATCGAAACATGAAACACATCATGCATTGCGGACATTTCTAAAGGCAACCTCAGTTGATAAGCTACTTTGCCTATCCGCTTCATGATTTCATAAGGCCTGATAAATCTTGGGATCACTTTTCCCACTAGTACAAAATGTGGATTCCACGACGGTTTATAACCGTCGTGGAAAAATTTCACGACGGTCACAAAACCGTCGTGGAAACCTCTGTCGTGGAATATGATTGACTTTTCACG